>APFE030220488.1:0-11420 GCA_000404065.3 Pinus taeda
TTGTTACGTGGATTGTTCGCTCCAAGTGGTTCATGCATCCCATAATAGGAGGAACTAATCCCTTGTTGGGAGGAGCTACCCCTTTGAAGGAGGACTCTATCCATTTGAAGGAGGAAACTGATCTCCATTGCACTATAAATTGAGGCATTGGGTTAGTGGCCAGGGAGCTTAGAAGCTGAACTTTTGGGGGTAAATGCTAGTGAAATCAAGACTTCCTATTTGAGCTTAAGAGGATATATCACATACCTTTTTGGCCTCATTGGGGAGTGAGTGAATCTTGTCAAAGTAGAGGAGACTTCTTGTTGGACCCTGGGAGGAGCTTGTATAGCGTCAAGGCAAAGGTTGTAAGGTTCTTCTCCTTTTGAATTAATACAAGCAAGCTCATTTTTCTCAACAAGTATCTCATGTTATTTGTTTCATGGACTCCTTGAATTTCATGTTAAATATGTTTTATAATATTGGATATTCAGGTGCTATTTAATCATTTCCCTTGCTTGTGCTTGCAGGTTTGTGACGAAGGAACTTACTTGGATCAAAGGAGCGAAGGCATCTCCAAACTTGCATTGGACATGAGGTAGGCCTTAAACACATTTGTTTTCCATTATTTATAAAGTGCATTTAGAGAAAGATAGTGTCTGGTTGGTTTGTTTGTCATTAGGTCTTCATTAGATTCTAGAAAGGTCTATCTTGTCTGCAAGATCGACTCATTCCGCGTGACAAAATGGCGACTCCGCTGGGGACTTGATTGTTTTCCTCGTTTTTCTTTGACTTGAGAAACTTGCCTTTTTGTTTCTGTTTTTGGCTTGTTGTGTGTGGACTTGGGTAGACTTAGTTGATTTAGGTTTGTTTTTTATTTTTCATTACTTTAGTCGAAGTCCGCAGTCTGTGATTGAATCACAGTGCGTACCTGTACGCACTTTTACTTTGTGCACAGAGCGTACACGCACCTGTGTAAACTCTGAACCTGCGTACCTTGCTAAAAGTTTGAAGTTTTGAATTTTACTCTTTAAATTAGTTTTATCTTGATTTTGTAGTTGTTATCCTCTGCCCATACCTGCATATAACTTGTTGAAATCTTTACTTGGTTTAATTTCATTAGAATTAGGGTTTTAGGTGAAATTCCTAGGAGTTTTGCTTGTTGGGTTTGTTTTTCGATTTGGTTGTGTAGTGGCTCTGAGCTTAGAAGCTGTAGGGACTTCAGATCACCTTAGTGTCTACCAGCCTTCTTATGAGTCTGACCATTTATGAAATCTCCCCTTGTTGAGGAATCCGTTTTGAGTTTTCTCTTTACAAAACTTTGAAAAGCTTGTGATTGAAAGTTTGGATTTTCATTTTCAAAAAGAAAACAAAATTGGTTGTTCTTGACTTATTTGTGATTCTGGATAAATTGGTCCCTGGTTTGCTTATAGCCAAGTAAAACATCCTCGAAAAGATATTTTGTGAGCTTTTACTTCAAATAGGTTTGCATAGTTTGTAGATCTTAAGTTTGCTTTATTCATAGTTTTCTCAAAGATTTGCTTTAGTTATAATTTTGAATGTTTTATAGAATATAAAAAATCTCTTTTGAAAAAGTTTGTTTTGGTAGCATTTCAGTGTTCGAATGGAAAAGGGAATTCTTGTGAAAATAACTAGTTGTCTCGTTTTGAGTGCATTGGAACAAATCCTCTTCTTTTGATTTGTTTGTTAAGAAAGATTTGTGTTTTCAAGTATTTGCATTTTCCAACTCTTTCCTAGCTAGAACTTCATTGAAGAGAAAAGATTGTTTAATCATCTTAAGTGCATTTTTGTAGTGATTTTGAGTCGAGTATTTACACCACAAGTTTCATCTCCATCACCTCTTGACTTAATCAACAGCCAATAAAAATCACGCTTCAAATAAAATCAATCTAGCAAATTTTTTGTTTCTAGGGCTCTAATACACCAACATAACTTAGGCTAGTATCTTGGAGTAGGGAGTAATTAACTCTCCAAGGTAGTAAAACAAACAAGTAGCTATATCTTGCAGTAGGAGAGAAATCCAATTATTGCATCTATGCTCTAGGAAAGCTCCTCTTAAAGGAGAAGCACGAGATCGTGTCTGAACCAGTGTGGGAATCAATCCTTCCTCATTGGGAATGACGCCAGATATGCACGTATTACAAATGGTAAACCTTGGATTAACCATTGTCGAGGAGCCTGCGGTCACTTGTTGGTAAACCTCGGATTATGTCGAGGAGCCTTCAAGGGGATTGAGTTTGCTATTCTGCCCTTGCGTGCGTATCGGATCGTAGACTGTTCCCCCAGGTATATTTTTTTCTGTTGGTAACCTTAGTGACCATATTTTCTAGGATTCTTCCTAAGGTGACGGTGGCGGGAAGATCCCACTGTACCTAGAGCAGACGTCGACTAGAATCACTTGGATTTTCTAGGGGGTTCTCTTCACTCGAGACAGTTAAGTGGAGAAACTTGTGCCAATCTATTCGTTAAGCAGGTTGCCGGGATAACTGTTCCAACCGCTATTTCTGTATCGAACTCTGCGATGTTGGATTTCATCACCAACTAGTGTGTTCGGTTCGGAAAGTTACTGTTTGTGTGTGTTTGATCTCCTAGATTCTTTAGGCATGTGATTCAATTTGTTTGGTTCTTTAGAGACTTTAGGTGGTTTTCATTGAGATTTTACTTTGTTTGCTGTGAAGTAGTTAAAAGTCTTTAACAATGGCTGAATTACCGAGGCATTCCCATAGACTTCGGGGCCAATCCCCTGAGTTTGTTAACGTTGTTGAGTTACTGAGGACATCCCGTAGACTTCGAGGTCAACCTCCTCAGGAGGTACCAAGTCAGCTTGAAGGCTTGAAAGTCCTTGTGTCTCCTAGTGGTGATAGAAGTGGGTCACCTGAAGAAGAAGAACCTTCTTTAATAGTACATTCTGATTCTCAACCGTTAGTAATTTCAGAAGTTACTGGTAGTATTGCATCTACTAGTGATATAGGTGAAGAACCTGAAGTATCTGAACCCGAATCTGAAGTTGTTGTTACTCCCGTTTCAGAGTTTGTTTCTCCGACTCCTAGTGGTCCTAGTTCTCCTAGGGTAGAAACTGTAATTACCCAAGATCTTCCTTCTGGACTCATAGCTATTGAAGAGCTTGCCATTTCGGACATCGAAGAAAGCTTTCTTTTTCCAGAAGATCGACCTATCTTAGACCTTAGGGAGCGTGGCTCGATCTTTTACAGTCCACCTAGGAACAATGCTTGGTACCGTTCACTGACTAATCTTTTGGAAAATCCGGGACTAAGTTTTTCACCACCTCGCATTTTTTATCACCTAGCACCTAGAGATTATTATCCTGCATTGAATATGTCTAGTCCGTCATCCATGTTTTCTCAATCTCCGGAAGCCTATTTTTACAGCGGTCCTTCTGTTCCCACTGGGTATCAGTCCATTTCTGGTACTTTTTCGGGAGCATCTCCTCAACCTATCGACCAGAAGTTGTTAACTGGAAGTAGTGGTACTAAACCTTTGAGTGTAGAAGATATTCTAATGATGTCAGGTTCTCAACCTCAAGGTGGCCAGTTACTGCCTGGGGGGCAACCTCAAGGTACTCAGTATGTGCCTGGGGGGCAACCTCAGGGTACCCTTTATGTGCCTGGGGGGCAACCTCAGGGTACTCAGTTTGCGGCGGGGGGACAACCTCAAGGACAGTACATACCCATGGGACAGTACATTCCTCAAGGTCAACCCCGGACTCAATATGTACCCCAAGGTCAACCTCAGTATCAATATGTACCCCAAGTTTAACCTTAGTATCAATATGCACCTCAAAATCAACCTCAATATCAATATGTACCTCAAGGTCAACCCCAGTATGAGTACGTGCCTCAAGGTTATCAACCCCAAGGTCAGTACCCATCTCAAGGCTACCAACTGCCTTCTGGTCAATCATATATCAACCCTACTCTCAACCAGGTTATGGTCCTCAATATCCTCAACCTTTTATGGGTCCATACCCTGGAACAAATTTAGTGTGGGATCCATCTCAATCCCAGCAAGTCTTGCAACCGAATGTGCAGTCGTCATCTCAACCTGGACAACCCTTGGTTTCTGGTCCATATCAGCAACACGTCCAGTCTACTGTTCAAACTTATGCACCTTCTGTAGTTTCTCAGTCTGGACCTAGTACACCTTGTACTCCGTCTCAAACATCTGCTGCAACTACTGCAACATCTACTCCATCCACCCCACCTTCTTCTGGAGTATCGGCAGCTCCAGTTTCTACTGTTCCAATATCTACTCCTCAGACATCTTTACCTCAGTCTGGATCTACGGTCCAGACTTCGGTTCAGATGCCTGTAGGAAGTACGGTTGTCACTTCTCAACCTCAATTTAATCAACCTCCGTACCAAGGACAGTATCAATACGGTCTTGCTGCGCAGCAACCAACCTATCAGTATCAACAGTACCCCAGGTATACATATCAACAACCTCAGCAACCCCAGTATGGTCCAGTTAATCCTGGTTTTTCAGGAGGTCAAAATATCCCGAATGTGATTCCCATTCCTAGTTATCCTGGATATCCTCCTCCTGGGGCTGGTCTACAAACCCCAAGTTTTAGGGACCCTAATTGTCAGTTACCATTTATCGCAACTTTGGAATTGCCTGACTTGATGCGCCTTACGAATGATCCAATTAACTATCTTCCGTATTGGCCGCCAATGTCGCATAAGTTGCCCAGTGATATTCCTAAATTCGAAGGTAAACCAGGAGAGGACCCGTCGAACCATGTGATGACTTATCATCTCTGGTGTGCGTCTAACTCCATTTTAGATGATTCTATTCGTTTATGTCTTTTTCAACGCACTCTAATTGGTCTTGCGGCCAAATGGTATATCGAATTATCGCGAGCCAATTTTTATGATTTTAGTCAGTTAGCTACCTCGTTTTAAACTCATTTTCAGTTGTCAGTAAGATATGACAATGGCACGGAGCTATTAACATCGTTAAAGCAGTTGACATCCACTTACATTTCAGATCATATCCATGAATGGAGACATCGACGACGTTTAGTGAAAGTTTATATTCCGGATCAAATCTTATCTGAATGGTTTGTAAAATCCTTACTACCCAAGATCACTGAAGATGTAGCTAAAGCCGAAGTAGTTACTGAAGAGCAAGTCATTGCTCAAGCATAGTACCTTGACTTAGTTTACACTCAGTCAGGTACATTACACGAGAAGATCCCCAACCTACCCAATCAAAATCAAATCGTTGCTGCTCCTTCAGGGTCTCATGCCACTAATGGTATGATTGGCACGGTAAATACCAAAAGTAAGAAGAAGTCTTCTAAGAATTCTTCTCCTATAATAACCTTGCCAGATTCCCTGACAGGAGAGTCTTTCGTGGAAATTTCCGCCAATATTATCGTTGTAGAGTCATCTACAGCTAAATCAAAAACCGGTGGTAAGAAGAAAGGGAAGAAGAAGAATAAAGAGAAACCCGAAAAAGTGGAACCCACTGATGAGAAATGCAAACCTCATTATCCGTGTCTCATCTGCGATGAAGACCATTATACGAGAGACTGCCCTCACGAGGCAGAAGTTGCAAAAATTGTCAAAGGTTCCCAAACTCCTACTGTCTTGAAGGATCCTTTTCCAGCTCAAGATAGTAAGATGACAGGTTCATCCTCTAGTGCCAATGAAGAACACATATTGATGATGTCTCATGTAAGGATTGCGACTTGATCGCAAGATTATGGCAGTAAAAGTCCTGTTGATGGTAAAGAAGCAGAATTTTCTCATTCAAATCCATCAACCTCAGCTCCCAGTTCCGATCCACTACAGATCGAGAAACCTAACTCAGACTTAGTAATCAAACTGCCCACAAAGGGTGTACTTCGAAAGTCTGCTTTCAATCCACATGCGAGAGCAGCTCAGAACTACAACATTGTTGAGGATTTAGTTGTTTCACCCTCAGCAATGTTAGCTTTGGAAGTGCTGCAATCATGTCCAGCACAGCGCAAATTTCTTTTGTCAGCTATAGGAGTTGTTGACGCTCAGGACCCAAACCTTATAATCTTCGATCTAGATAATAGTGCACCGTGTCTACCTCATCAAATGGCTATCCAGATTCCAGTGATAGTCAAAAACAGACCTGTTCATAGGACTGTGATTGATGAGGGAGCTTCCACGTGCATTATGTCGATACAGTGTTTGTGATCACTTGGTTCTCCTTCACTAAATCAATCCCCGACGATTCTTAAGGCCTTTGATGGCCGTGGGTTTCATCCTTTCGGAATTTTACAGGATCTACCTTTAGGGGTTGAAGGTAAAACCGTTAATCTAGATGTGGAAGTGGTCGATGCCCCTCTATATTACAACCTTCTCTTGGGTCATAGTTGGTCTTACGCTATGATAGCTGTTGTCTCATCGGTCTTTCAGCTTATAAAGTTCCCTCATAATGGAAATATCATAACCATAGACCAGTTTTCATACTTTTTATCCGACCAAGCCTCTGCTGAGAGCATTCAGCATGTTGGTAAAGTGACGATCCCTTATAAGGATGTTGGTGTAGGGTTAGTTAAAGATTCTGGTTTATTGGGCACTTTTCCTTTCCCTCCTATCAACGCATCGTCTTCTACTACAACTATTCATATGATTTCATCAGGAACCATTGTTAATGATGATCCTTGGATCATACCTTCTGAAACTGAGATAGACTCATTTGGTATTCTTATGCCTTTGAGTCCGTATGAACTTGGATATCAGACCGTGCAGTCGTTTTCCGAACCAACATCAACCTAAATCAACTTAATGAACGAGGTCCATGAAGAGTCATTTTCGACATCAAATTCGGAATTAAGAACGTTTTCCGAACTTGTTCAATCAGATGAGAAAATTCGTGAAATCCCATGTGTCGATGAGTTACCATGGGAAGATCTACATCACAGATCTTCGTTTTTACCCAAGAGCGATCGTTTTGAAAATGATTTTTCATCAATATTTACAACTGAATATGTTAAGGACGCTCAGAATCCAATGAAACATCCTGATTCTGAGTTAAACTTGGGAAATATTTCTCGAACTATTCCCCTTGACATTTCAGTTAAGCCTGGAATTGTTGAAAACGTTCATATAGGTGCCTCTTGTACAGAAAAGGAAATTCAAACATACAAGGCCCTATTTCAAGAATTTTGCGATGTGTTTGCCTGGTCCTATGAGGAAATGCCAAGAATTAACCCAACAATCATAGTTCATGAAATTAAAACCTACCCGGACGCTAAACCCGTTCGGAAACGTCTACGTCCGATTCACCCAACAAAAGCTGCTGCAATTAAAGCAGAAGTTGAAAAATTATTGAAGGCAGGTTTCATTTATCCAATCCCGTTAACGGATTGGGTATCGAATATTGTTCCCGTGAACAAAAAGCAAGGAACAATAAGAATATGTATCGACTATAGGGACATTAATCGAGCATGTCCAAAGGACAATTACCCTACTCCCTATATCGATCAAATTATTGATGATTGTGCCGACGGTGAAATTTTCTCCTTTATGGATGGCTTTTCTGGATACAATCAAATCAATATTCTGCCTACCGATCAACCCAAAATGGCATTCATTTGTCCATGGGGGACATTTTCTTATTGCAAATTACCTTTCGGCCTTAAGAACGCCGGCGCAACTTTTCAATGGGCCATGTCTTACGCTTTTCATGATATAAAACACATTGTGCAACCCTATCTCGATGAATTTCCTGCTCATTCATTACATCGAGCTGATCACCTCGTCCATTTACAAGCAATCTTCATGAGGTGTAGGCATTATCGAATTCGGTTGAATCCCCACAAGTGTGTGTTTTGCATTGAAACAGGTCGATTGCTGGGATTTGTTGTTTCGAAATCCAGCATTCACGTCGATCCTTCAAAGGTCGAAGCTATCATCAAATTGCCTCCTCCTTCGAGTCTTCGCCAACTCCAAAGTTTGCAAGGGAAAGCAAACCTTTTACATTGATTTATCCCTAACTACGCTGAGATCACAAAGGGTTCTACCCAGTTGTTGAAACAAAATACTTCATTCTTTTGGGATGAGATAGCTGAAAAATCTTTTGATGCGTTAAAACATGCGTTGACCCATGCACCGTTGTTGCATCCTCCCAACTACAACCAGGACTACTTCCTGTATCTCGCCGCTTCCTATTACACCATTGGAATGGTGTTAGTTCAGGAAAATGAATTCGGTACGGAACATGTGATATATTACCTTAGTCGAACGTTAAATCCAACTGAGCTAAAATACTCACATGTGGAGAAATTGGCATTGGCAGTTGTTCAAGCTATCCAACGTTTTCGTCATTACATTTTACTACGAAAAACTACGGTCATTTATGATTGCAACCCTATGATCTACATTTTGACCAAGCAATTGCTGGGGGGAAAGTAATCCAAATGGATTGTCATCTTGCAGGAGTTTGACTTGGAATTTGAAAAGTCCAAGTCAAAGAAATCTTTAGTTTTTGCAGAACTTATGTGTGACTTCCCGCGTGTTGATACAGAAACTGTGGTGGAGGAGCCCATTGCGGATGAGTCCTTGATTCTAATCAGCACTTTAGATCCGTGGTATGGAGATATCATCACTTATCTCCAAAACCAAACCTTTTGGCCAGATATTTCACCATCAGACCATCAAAAAATCTGATTCCGATCCCAACAATTCACAATTATTGGAGATACTCTTTATCGTCGTAGGGCGGATTCTATTTTCCGACATTGTTTGACTCATGAGGAAGCTGAAAGGGTCTTAAATGACTGTCACTCTAGAGCGTGTGGCGGTCAGATGTCTGGGTATGCCACTGCCCAAAAGATATTGTGTGCTGGCTATTTCTGGTAGTCTTTGTTTAAAAATTGTATTATTGTGGTCCGAAAATGCCACAATTGCCAAATGTTTGATTGAAAGATGTGCGCTCCACCTGCTCTTCTTCACCCTATAATTGCCGTTGGTCCTTTTTCCAAATGGGGTATCAATTTTATTACATGTAACCCTCACTCGGCCGGGGGGCATGCGTATATTATCCTTGCGGTAGATTATTTTACTAAGTGGGCCGAGGCAATGCCTACATTTGAGGCATACGACAAAACAGCTGCAATTTTCGTATTCAATCATATAATTGCTAGGTTTGGTGTTCCATAAGCGATTATCACTGACCATGGGCATCATTTTCAAAACATTATGATGACAGAACTTACAGGCCAGCTTGGCTTGCGTCATGACAGTTCAACTCCTTATTATCCACAAGCTAATGGCCTGGTTGAAGCCATCATCAAAGTTTTAGTCATCATGATCCGACGAATCATTGGGATTCAACGGTCGAATTGGAATAACATGTTATTTTCATCACTGTGGGCGTATCGAACCTTAGTCAAAACATCAATAGGGTTCACTCCTTTCCAACTAGTTTATGGTTTAGAAGCTGTGTTACCTATTGAGTGCGAAATCCCGTCATTGCGAATGGCCATCGAGTTACTTCTAGCTACTTCTGAAGAGGAAATACGTTTGTTATACTTGGCTCAGCTAGATGAGAATCACCGCGATGCTGCATTAGCGATCGAATCTCATGCCAAACGTATTAAAGCTCAGTATGATCGAAATGTGACCCCTCGAAATTTTTCGAAAGAAGATCTAGTCCTTTTGTACGACCAAGCAAATGATAAATTAGGCGCCGGAAAATTCGTGCCTATGTGGCATTGTCCCTATGTTGTCAAGTGAAAGCTAGCGAAAGGGGCCTATGAATTGGTAGACTTTGACGGGGTCTCTTTAGGTAAACCCAGAAATGGTTTTTACCTGAAGGGTTATTATGCTTAAAATGAGTGTGGAGATTTTTTTAGTTAGGTTAGTTTTTTCCTTCTAGCTGGTGTGTTTTAGATTAAAAAGTGTGCTTAGCTTAGAGAGTGAGTTTTTAGTCGTTATTCCTGCTTATCTTGGTTTTATGTTTGATGTCGCAGATGTCGACGCCTCTCGAAATATACATTGGTTTCGCTGATGGTGCTTGTCGTAGTACACGGAATATTTCTTCTGCAGCTTGGGTTATCTATTCGCCCTTTGACGAGTTGGTATCTATGCATGGGGTAAGCCTCGGTCAAACAACGAACAACATTGTAGAGTACAATGCACTAGTGGAGTTATTATCTGAATCTATTTCATTTGGGATTCGGCGTTTGATAGTGAGGTTAGATTCTCAACTCGTTGTATTACAACTTAATAGAGTATACGCCATTAGAAATCTAGTTTTATTAAGATTACTTTTGAGAGTGCGTCTCTTGGAACGTGAATTTGACTATATTGAATATCAGCATATTCCAAGATCTTTAAATACATTAGCAGATGCAATTGCTTCTCAAATGTTAAGTAGACATGTGCGATAATCATATAAGTAAATTTAAAAACATTCCATAACATGTTTAACAAGACAAGCCAGTAATAATCATATCATATATATATACGAGTGTGTCAAAAATACATCGTCCTCGATCATAGGTTGAAAAACACCTTATGATCAGCAAAAATGATAGGTACAAAAAGCAAAATGTCATATGTGACTATAATAAGCGATCATCCCATCACTGGTGATGATCTCGATACGAAACCACTGCATGGGCCACCTTACAAAGGAACCTCCTAAAAGGTCCGGGGACTCCAATCACATAGCGCTGGAGTCGACGAGGGATGTCGTCTATGCTAGTCTCGGGAATATCCCCTGTCAAGCGCTCTAGGTGACTCTGCAACTCGGCCAAAGTCTCTGCTGATTCGTCCTGTGGGGCTGGAGCTGGTGCAATTGGTTGTTTTCTCTCGAAAGGCCGGAGAGCGGCTGGTCGTTGTGGGCCCACATATGCATTTTAAAATTATTACTATCAGTTTTGAGATGATATAAAAATAAAAAAAAATTAACATTAGGAAAGTGTTGAAAATGATTACCGGAGTTGTCCCACTGCTCTCCCGGAGGAAGAGCCATGTTTGGGTCTCCACGAAAGTCAACCCCAGCATAAGGAAAGTCCTGGATAGAGAAAACCTGGTTCTCCAACCATTGGAAATACTCAGGTTTTAACCGGACGACCTTGGTCCCCTTGTCAGGATGACGGGCCATGACTGCGACCCATCACATCAGTTTGGGCTCTCGGGGAAGCCCAGCTCCAACTGTAAGATGCTGCGGGATAAGCATAGGAATCCTCTCTAGGCCAAAGCTCACGACTAAAGCTCCATAACCAAAAGTCTTCAGTCGTCCGTTCTTGGCCCTGGTCAATTGACCCTTCACATTGGCCAACACAGCATCGCACCAGTTGAAGATGGTGCCGTGAAGGCAATCAACTGCCATACGCATCTGGGATCCGGTGGAAACATGTAATACGGAAGCTCCACAAAGTCTAGTAACAGTGAATGCAATCACCATAAGCTCAG
>APFE030220489.1:0-12273 GCA_000404065.3 Pinus taeda
AATTAAATCTATCACTTTATCACATCACTCAGTTTTGTTAGGATATTCCGACACATAGGAAATAATTAAGTATAACTTGGTCTAGTGTATAGTTAGGTAAAGTGTGTTTCTTTAGTATGTACTTTTTGTAACTTACAATCCGGTGGTCATGATATGTTCTAGACATGAAGTGATCTGACAGTTCATTTTCTCATTAGTATTACCAACACTTGATCTGTGGCTTAACACCCGATTGGTCCATGATCTCTATTTAAAGAGCATGGAGAGTCATTTTTTAAGTGACCACTCATGAGAGGAGCTTATGTAAATTTTATTTCTTTTACATTAATAAATTGCATGAAGTGGCCGCGTTGGCTCAGGTCGTGGACTGTTTCCCTCTTCGAGGGCTTTAACCACGTCAAGAATACTGGTGTACTGATATGTGATCTATTTGTGAGTGGCGTCCTTTGGTGTTCTATATAAGGAACTTACCCTATAAATTCCTACATGGCATCAGAGCTATTCGAGGGCCGCATCCATTGGTGATCCAAATCTAAATCTGGTACAACTACATCTGACTGTCATTTCCTAGATCTACTATTCTTGGTCACTTTCGAGCCGAGAGGACTGCTCTATTGTGTTAGGGGCATTTGTTCAAGTGAGGAACCCCTTTCGTTTCACGCAAAAAGGTTTCCGGTAGCCCTAGCTATGCAATTTTTAAGATTTGGAGGTATACAACCTTTATTTGTAGTTATAGTTATTTATCTCTCTATTTATTTTGGTTTATAGTCCTCTATAATTTTTTTATTACCATATCTATACCTTTCATTTTTGCATATGCTCTTTGCCCCACAACTCTGTACGATTTGGGCAAACCAGAAACAAAAAGAAATTATTTTTCTCATGTGTATGCTCTTTTTCGTTGCGCCTTAGAGTGATCTCAGAAAATCAGAAACATTGAGGAAAATATTTAGTTTCTGGCCAAATCTAACTTTAGGTCACAAGGCTTGGATTACTTTTGTTTGTACACTTTGGGTTGTGTAGTTTTTTTTTTTTGTAGATAAAAAGAAGTTTTTCAAGTAAGTACGCACTCCAAAGCTGTAATGAGCAGAAAAAAAACAATTACCCCTTCATCCTTTACAAAAGTTATTAATCTTTTAAACTAGCTCACTTGGTCCAAAATTACTTTATGAGAATAGAGATCTTGTGTTCAAGTCTTTCTTTTTGTTTAGTTACTTTTTCAAAAAGCACATGTAACTTATGTTTTAAAGTTACTTTGTGTAAAAGTGTTCTCATCCATTATAAAAGTGAGTCACTTATAATTCCAAAGTCACTTTATCTTTTATTTAAGTTACAATTTAGTGGGTAGTTCACAAATTACCATTGTAAAAGTGACTTTCACTTTTTATAAAAGTGGGTCACATAAAGTAATCTTTTTTTAAAAGTGAGATAATTAGATTAAGTTTGGAAAGGGGATTTTTTTTTTTAAATATAACATTATCATTCACTTCCCAACATTCACATGGTTTGTCGGCATCTTCAACAACGTTTCTTCTAAAATCCATAACTTCTTCATCCGAAAGTCCTTTTTAGAGCCATTTTTTCTAATCGGTCTAATTTTTTGAGATATTTCCATTGCAACACTTATTTTCAGCGTTTACAACTTTAGTTGCTTTTAAAATGGAAAGTCCATGCCAAGTTATTTTTGACAACACAACTACTTCCAATGGCTATCCTACATGGTGGATTTACTTAGAAGCAAAGGTATTATAGAATAGTCTCAAGCCAAGAGTCTAAACCTAAATATGAAGATAAGAAATCCAAATGAGAAAATAATCAAGACTAAGTGTTGAATTTTCTAAGTCTACCCGTTAGAAAATTAATTTGTATTTTGCTGGTTTATTTTTTCTACTTCTTTAAATTTGAACAAGTTATTTAAAACATTTAAATACTGAAATAAACACTATACAGTCTCAACATCTACAGATCAACAGCTGAAAGAAAAAAAACACACAAGTGACACTGTTATTTTTAGACAAATGTCCCTAAAAAAACCTAATGCGACAAAACTGATGCAGCTATTCTGAGGGTTTATTATTATGCAGTATTTCCTTGAGTATAACTTGGTGCCTAACTGGCTCACCCGACAGAGAAAAATACACGACAACAATATCTCTCTATATGGAAACAGGTATTCAGAAAACATGCCCCACAAAACCCTCTCCAGTGACTCTGAAGCTCAGTGCTAGCCCTTCTAGCCTTTGCGTCAGCCTCCTACTACTCTACATCAATCTCAAACCTCTCTGTGTCAGCCTTCTGAGGCACTCCATAGCCTCTAGGACCCTCTGTGTCATTCCCTATGCCTTCTGTGTGGATGATGCAGTCCCTTTGGGCTCTGCACTATCTCTGCTGAGCTCTGCGTGGCCTAAACTAACTGTTGCCTCTCAATATTTGCTTCTGCGCTGGTCTCTTGGCACTGTCTCTGCCTCTCTGCCCAATACTCACTGCCCCTTGCTGTTGATCACTGATTCACTTTTTCTTAGCAACCCCGCTCTAGCAAAATGAATGACTGATCACTCTGGTGTGTTCTCTAACTGACCCTCAAGCCTTGTCTTATACTTTTCTCGTTGGTCCTTCAACGACTGAAATTAAATCTCTAGTCAAAGGCTAAGATTATATTTGGCTTGATCCATGAATTTTTGAACCTTCTAACCCAATTTTATATTAATGCCCATTAACATTTTATTTTTCCTAAGTTTAGACTTAGGAGCTCCATTAAAAATATTAATTATTTTATTATCTCCCAAACCAGGTATAAGTTGTCCAAACCATTTATGGGTCTTTGATATCTCATGTTCTTTAGCCTCTCCACCAATTTGCATGACTAGATCATAT
Organism: Pinus taeda; assembly: GCA_000404065.3. Classification (NCBI taxonomy): domain Eukaryota; kingdom Viridiplantae; phylum Streptophyta; class Pinopsida; order Pinales; family Pinaceae; genus Pinus; species Pinus taeda. The sequence continues at coordinate 2,875 of APFE030220489.1, forward strand.
CCGATGCTACCCCAAATCAACACTCCTTCTTAGCGAGGAATATGCTCTAGTAATACTCCTCACTAAGCATCACTCTGATTATCTGGCACCGGTACCTATGCTGATGCTAGGCATCCCCGCCTAACATCCACTGCACTACTGCATCCTGTGCTACTACCCATGGCGCTGCCACTATCATCGCTGCATCCGTAAGGCAGCTCCCTCTGCATCCGTTCTGCTGCTGGTTTATCCTCCCAACACTGCATCCCCCTCTCATCATGTTGCATCATGCCACTGCATACTGCTACTACACTGCAACTCAGTTACTGAGAAGTAAGTGATTAATCCACACAACTTTTGACATCCCTATCAGGCTAAAAACACTCCCGATGCTGAAGCTCTCTCTGATGCTAAGAAGTGATCCCTCTACTGACCTCTGCGTTGCTGCAACAAGTCGCTGCATCTTGCACCATTGCAACCCCTCTCTATGCCATCCTGCACCCTTACAACACTCTCGTGCCTCTCGCACTATTGCAGCCTGCTAGCCTCATGCTGCTCAGGGACTCTTGCATTGTAGCACTCATTGCCGCTTCATCTGCATCCATCTCTACCGACATCCACCGATCTTGCTACTCCTCTTCGGGGCTCCAATAGCAAGGTATAATCCAATAGGTTGGGTACCTCAGGGATCCTTCCGCTCATCTCCTGTAGTCTTCCTGACTACAGCTCGATGTCTCCCCACCTCTTCTCTAGGGGTACATGCGCACTCATGGCATAATCGTCATCCTCCTCGACTTCTTTCTCCACCTTTGTTGGCACTGCCTTACAGTCACTCGCCTCTCCCTTTCGTCTTCTTCCTCAGACACTGGTTTGCATAATGACCCAGTTCCCCACAGTGGAAGCACTTGACCTTGGAGATTCCCTTCTTCTTCCTCTTCTCCTGCTTTCTCGCAGATGTGAGAGCTGCATCCACTTCCTCTTCCTTCTTGATCCAGACTCCTTTGCTGCTACTTCCCACCTTGCTCAACTACTTGATCTCCTCTTGGTGATGAGCCACCCACAATTCTTCCCAATCTGGAAGATCTTCCCTGCCAGTATGCTCTGGATAAATGTCTCCCACTCCTCAAAGACTGCGTTAAGTGGGGTCACCATCAATTATTTATCAAGCATATCTCCTATGGAAGTCAGTTGATCCCGGATCTCCTTCAATTGACCAAGGAAGTGATCTATCTACTCGCCCTTTTGCATCTGGTATGACCTTAGTTGATTCAGAAGTAACATCTTCCTCTGCACGAAAGTATGCTAGTATAATTTCTTCAAGGTGTCCCACACCTCCTTTGTTGTTTCCTTCTCAGAAATATGTTGGACCACATGATCCTTGACCCCATCAAGGATGATGCATTTTTCCTTGGTCATTGCCTCCTTGTACTTCTCATTAGCTACCGAGTCAACTGGGATATCCATTACTCTCAAGGTGAAGCCCTTGATGTGATGTTTATCTAGAATGGACAAGATCTTGGCCTTCTAGACCACAAAGTTGGATGCTCCATCCAGCCTGTCTTGATCTCTCAACCCATTCATGGCCATCTTTCTGCTCTTCTGTTGTCTCCTTTGAGTCTCTCTACTTCCCTCTTGAAGTTCTCCTTTCAACTCCTATTGAGTCTCTCTACTTCTTGCCTCGAAGTTCTCTGTTAGACTCCCTCTAAGTCCTGATTTCCCTCTTGGAAATCCTTCTACCAATCGTCAAGTTCCCCTCTCCAACCATTTGTGCACCCATAACACTAATCCGGAATCCTTGGCTAGAAATCTGCCTCGGCAGAAACTCCCTCTACCTTGGTTTTTCCTTATTAGGTACTGTTCTAAACACAGTACCCCACCAGCTTCACTCCCACAAACTGCCCATATCTTCATATGCACAACAACTGAAGGAATAAGCCTCTAGGCTCTACTCAATCCTGGCACTGGAAAAAATAACTCCCTCGCCTCTGCATCAACCCTCCTGGTCTCTATGTGGTTGTGTGTGAGACTCTCTCTGCCCTCCTCGGCCTCTCTGCTAGCCTTTCTTTAGCCCTAACTAATGATGCAGTGATGCAGGAGCTTGAGACTAGGAGGGAAAAGACTTCAAAATTATTCCAAAAGTTAAAAAAAAAACTATAAGCAAAGGAGTGGGATCCTTTGGCCATCAATTTCCATGTTTTTTTTAGTTAAGCATAGAGCTAGAATATAGGATTAAATCATGATGTAATAAGTGTTAATTAGTTAGTTGTAGTGGAGATTCTTGAGGAGAATACCTCGCAAAACATATAGGATTAGTTGGCGTAGTGGAGATTCTTGAGGAGAATGCCTCGCAGAATAGATAGTATTAACAAATTTTAGCCTCTGTTTTAGGATCTGGTTGTTAAAACAAACTAGTATATATGTAACTTTTAGGCTATTGTAAACGGATTTTGATGGAGTGGCTTTATCTCATATTGCTGAAGAAAAGAGTAAGACATCTCTGTGTATTGGTCAATCTCGGAGGCGTTGTGACCTCTGAAACCCTTTCTATGCATCTGAACACCTATTTGTCTGTTAAATCTGCTATTTATGCATATCTTTGGCTTTCTCAAATTGCTTACTTTTAAGTCTTGATAATAGTGGTTTGGGCTGGTTTTCCTAGTTAATACTCTCATAAGAGTCAGTTTGAGTGTTTTTCCTTCATATCAGCGTGCTTTGTTTCCAATTTATGCATTGTTTTAGTCCCGCAAGCTAAATTCTTGTTTACACTAAGAAACAACGAAAAACATAGTCTGAATTCGAAACCCAGACTTGAAATCTTATAAAGCGTGGCTTATATCCATATCAAGTCCGTAAGCATTATCGCATCGCAGCACTTCAGTGGAGAGGAACTGGTCTATTGAACCATCGAAATCTGATATTGCAACACATTTGGATCCAAAATATTATAAAGGAGGACTTCTAATCTATCGGGTCCATGAAGCGTTATCGCATAGCAAGTTCTAAGCGAAAGGAGCTTGACGAGGGAGCGTTGAAATTACCAATTGCAATCGCCAATGGTGCCACCGTTATATTGCATCGGGGAATTGCCGATATCGAAGTACTGATAGTGTTATTCCATTTCTTATGGAATAAACTACGCCGATAGTGTATTATGTAATTCCTATGGAATTACAGCTCCGATAGTGAGAAAAGGGGCTTTGTTATGAAATTGTTCCCAATAACAAGGGTTGGCTGATTAATGGAAAAGGATTGGTGATAGTGGTCAAAAAGGGAAAATTTGTAAACCAGTCAGTCTGGAAATAGATGATTGATACTCCAGTTGAGGAAGATGAAGGTATTCAGTCAGATTTAGAGGAAATTGTATCAGGATTAGAGCATTTGTCAATATCACCTGCACCTAGGACACCATTAGTGGTATCAGAGCACCCTGTTGACACTGAATTAAATCTTAGAAGCAAAAGAAGGAAATTTAATATGGCTTTCAGAGTTGGAAGAGGATGAGGACGTGGTAGAAGAGGTCGATTAGTTGCAAATGCTAAGGTGATGAAATCTATGCACTAGATGCAGGCTAGATTAGAAGCATTGACAACAGGGAGAAATATAGATGATGGGGATGTTAATGAGCCTGAGGTTGAAGCTAAAGAAGAGGAGGAAACTGTAGCAGTTACTCCTGAGATGAGATTCTTCCAATCAGTGTTGAGATCCACAGCTAGGCCAAAAACTGAGGTTTCAATATATGAAGGAGGATTGAATCCAAAAGAATTGATAGACTGGATTAATGGCATGAAGAAATTCTTTGATTATGAAGAAACAGAAGATGAGAAGAAAATAAAGTTTGCTATCACCAAGATAAAAGGACATGCAACACTTTGGTTGGATGGAGTGCAGGCAGAAAGAAAGAGACTTGGAAAGCAATCTATCAAAAATTGTAATAGGATGGTAGGAAAGCTAAGAGGTAAGTTTCTACCAAGTAATTATCAACAAACCTTGTTTAGACAGATGTAGAATCTTAGACAGAGGTCTATGACAGTGAGAGAATATATAGAGGAATTCTATAAGGTAAGCATAAGAGTTGGACAAACTCAGGATACAGATGAGAAGGTGGCTAGATATGTGAATGGTCTTAGGATGGACATTCAAGATGAGATAAGTAAACTGTCTCCTAAAATAGTAGAAGAAGCTTATCAAATGGTACTGAAAGCTGAAGAAAAACTCATGAGGAAGCAGTCTGCTAGAGGAAGAGGTACTTTCCAAGGGAAAGGAAATCAAGGTGGTAGAGGAAGGTCTACAACACCTAAAGATGGAGCTAGCAGCAGCTCAACGCAACATGCAACCACAGGAGGTGTTGCAGGTGGCAGAGGGAGGTTTTTTAGAAGAAGAGGAGGCAGAGGAAGAGGAAGAGAAGTAAGATGTTACAGATGTAACAAACTGGGACACAGAGATTTTGAGTGCCCAGAGAATGCAAGAACAAGTCAGATGAATGCAATTTTTGCTCAAGTTGAGGAAGAAGCAACAACAGTGACAGAAGAAGAAAATATACTAGAGAGAGGAGAATCTTTGGTAGTCAATAAATTTTTTCTCAAGCCAGCAAAGGAGATAATTTAATCATCACAAAGAAAGACTTTGTTCAGGACAGTGTGTAAGGTTCAAGGGAAATGCTGTCAAATGATCATTGATAGTGGTAGCACTGATAATTTGGTCTGTACAGAAGTGGTGGAGAAATTGAAGCTGAAGACAACAAGACATCCAACACCTTACAAGGTGTCATGGTTATAAAAGGGATATCAGTTGTTAGTGAATGAACATTGTGAAGTGGAGTTGTAGTTGGGCAAATATAAGGATAAAATTGTATGTGATGTGATGCCCATGGATGTGTGTCACATATTACTTTGAAGACCTTGGCAATATGACAAAGGAGCTATGCATGATGGGAAAAGAAACACCTACAAGTTTGGTAAAGATGGTATCAATCATACATTGCTGCCTATGGGAGAAGAAGATGCATCAGTAAAGAAGACTGGTCCAAAAACTCTATTACTAGGAGGAAAGGAACACTGGTAGTAGTTTGAAGAAAATGAGGTAAATTTTGTTGTAATTTGCAAGCCCAAGGTAATAATGACTTCTACTAAAGTTTCTGATTTACCCATTGAAATTCAAGAAATGTTGGACAACTATTGTGATATCATTGTTAATGATTTTCCTAGTGAGTTACCACCCATTAGAAGAATTAGCCATCATATAGATTTGATTCCTGGAGAAAATATACCAAATAAAGCAGCTTATAGAATGACTCCCACAGAAAATGAAGAGGTTATGAAGCAGGTTCAGGAACTACTTGACAAAGGAATGATCAGAGAAAGCTTGAGTCCTTGTGCAGTACTAATAGTGTTGAGTCCAAAGAAAGATGGAGGTTGGAGAATGTGTACTGATTCAAGAGCCATCAATAAAATCATAGTCAGTTACAGATTTCCTTTACCTAGAATTGAAGATTTGATGGATTGTTTGAGTGGAGCAAAGTATTTTAGAAAACTAGATCTTAAGAGTGGGTATCATCAGATAAGGATAAGAGAAGGGGATGAGTGGAAAACTGCTTTTAAGACAAATGAAGGATTGTATGAGTGGAGAGTAATGCCTTTTGGGTTGTCTAATGCACCAAGTACGTTTATGAGACTCATGAATGAAGTTCTTAAAGAGTTTACTGGTAAATTTTTAATAGTATATCTGGATGATAATATGTCTAAGGAGGAGCACATAAGACATTTGAATTATGTCTTACAAAGGTTACAACAAGAGAAATTATAGCTGAATTTGAAGAAGTGTTCATTCATGAAAGAGGAGTTAGTGTATTTGGGTTTTGTTATTTCCGCTGAAGGATTGAAGATGGATCCAGAGAAGATCAAGGCAATCATGGAGTGACCTTCACCTAAAAGTGTTTTTGAGGTAAGAAGTTTTCATGGTCTTGCTAGTTTTTATAGGAAATTCATAAATAATTTTAGCAATATCAATGCTCCTATTGTTGAGACTATAAAGAAGGATAAGCAACCATTTAGATGGATTGCTGAAGCAGAAAAGAATTTTCAGCTGTTGAAGAAGAAGATCACTGAGAAACCTATTTTGGTTCTACCTGATTTTAGTAAACCTTTCCAAGTGAAATGTAATGCCAGTAGAGAAGCTATTGGAGGTCTTTTAAGTCAGGAAGACAGACCTATAGCTTATTTTAGTGAAAAGCTGAATGATTCAAAGAAGAAGTATTCTTCTTATGATAAAGAGTTCTATGTAGTTGTGCAGTCATTGAAGAAGTGGAGACATTATCTAATGTCAAAAGAGTTCATACTTTATTTAGATAACCATGCACTGCAGTATATTATGCAGCAGCCAAAGCTTAACTGGAAACATGCTAAATGGGTAGAGTATCTTCAAGGTGTCCATTTTGTCTTGAAGCACATAAATGGCCAATCAAACAAAATTGCAGATGCCTTAAGTAGGAGAAATGTATTACTTCAAGAGAGTCAAATTCAAGTGTTGGGTTTTTATTTTCTTAAAGAATTGTATGAGATAGATTCAGATTTTAAAGAGGCATTTAAAGCTTGTAAGAATCCTATTTTGATGGATAGGAATAAATGGTTGGATTACTTCGTACAAGATGGACTATTATTTAAGAGAAATCAGCTGTGCATACCAAACTATTCTATGAGGGAGAACTTAATCAAAGAGAAACACAGTGGTGGACTTGTAGGACATTTTGGTATAGAGAAGACTTATGAAGAATTGAACAGATTTTATTTCTGGCTGAAAATCAGATCTGAAGTGGAAAAGTATGTGAAAAATTGCAAAATCTGTCAATATGCAAAGGGAAGAAACCAAAACACAGGTTTGTATGTTCCATTACCAATTCTAGATAGGCCTTGGTATATGGTAAGTATGGATTTTGTTTTGGTCTTATTGAAGACTCAAAGAGGAAATGATTCAATTTTTGTTGTAATGGACAGGTTTTCAAAAACGACACATTTTATTCCATGTTATAAAACTAGTGATGCTACTCACATTGCTAATTTTTTTTTCAAGGAGATTGTAAGATTGCATGGATTGCCTAAGATTATTGTCTGAGACAGGGATTCCAAATTTGTTGGACATTTCTGGAGGACATTATGGAAGAAGTTGGGAACTAAACTGAGTTTCCGTTCTACCTATCATCCACAAACTGATGGACAGACTGAAGTGGTGAACAATAGTTTGGGTAATCTTTTAAGAAGTCTTACTATAGAAATCCAAAGCAGTGGGATCAAGTATTGGCACAGGATGAATATGCATATAATGAATCACCTAACAGGAGTTGGCATTAGGACATAGATATGACACTATGACACAGATGTTGTCCTTGATGGCAACTCACTCAGATGATAGCTCATAGTTCAGACTTACATAATGAAGAAAGAGAGGTACACACAGGTTCCCTATTGACCAAGCTGTGTGTACACGCAGGTTAGCAGACCAAAAGGTGTGTATAACTTACACACGCACTTTCACAGAAGGAAAGGCGTGTACATGTTGGAAAATTAAGTCTTGGTCCATGGTATTTTGATCCATGGTATTGGTCCAAGGTATCTAGTTTGAAGTGTTGACCCCAGACATTTGGTCCAAGGTATTGGTCCTAAGTGGTTTTTGGTCCATGGTATTGAGCAAGGCCTAAGACTATAAAAGGAGGAGAAGATCATTAGACAAAGGCACTCAAGCATTGAATATATGATGAAGAGAAAGATCTAATATACAGGTTATTAAATTATGGTGCATAGATGGATCTAACCCGAGGATGAATCTTTGCGCTTATTGAAGGATAAGATCTAATGATGGGTTAAGATCTTAAGGCTTGAAGTGAAGTATCTTTATATGGTTTTGATCATTTATCTAAATAACTGGCGCATGTTGTAGTCTATAAATATGATGATCTGGGTATAACTAAAGTCTGGAATTGTTGTAAAGTTTAAATCATCATTTATAGATCTGTACGCAGGTTCACTTTAGAAAAGGCACGTATACACACTGGTTCTTCATATCAAAACAATGTATACATCCTAAATTTGATTTGCAGATTTGTACATAGGTTCACCTTGAGAAAAAGAGTGTATGCACGTAGGTTCGACACATTGAAGTAGCGTATATCTCATAAAATATGTTTTAGCTGCTTCTATTTGTTGTTGTAGTGTTCTGGGTTCTGGCTTGGGTTCTGGTTACAACATTCTGAAAGATCTGATTGAAGGGTTGTCAAAGTGATTGATTGATTCAATTGTGATTGGTGCAAAAGGATATTGGTTGATACAATTATATTTGATGACTGAATGATGTTATTGATGGATCCAGTCTAGAAATTTATGAAACATGGTCCCTGGAAGAAAAGAGAAGGTTGGAGCCTTCTGTAGGTCGGCACCTACATACTAGTAAACATATTAGTTAGTACAAGAGCTAGGGGGTTGTAGCTCCCTTCCAGGAGAAGTCGGAGAATGAGAGAAGGATGTAGCCTTCTACAGGTAGAAGCCTGCATACTGGTATAATACTACACCAGTACAAAAATTATAAAAGGAAGTTTCTAATTTAAAAAGAAGATAAAGACGATTGTAGCAGGTGGTTTTCACCCAAATTGGGTTTCCACCTTATATCTTGTGTTCTTATGTGTGATTGTCTGTTCTATTTTTACTACACTTGGTTACTGTTTATATGGTTCTAATGCACTAATTAAAGATCAACATATGAAGAAATAATTGAATCATAAGTCTGCAGGATATACGCTAGTTGCCTTAAACACAGTTGCGTATACACGCAAGTTCCATTAGTTGAAGTAGCGTATATGAATCTGATTATGGAAATGAAAAATTATTGACTTGGTAATACTGATTCACCCCCCCTCTCAGTATTATTTCCAGCAATTGGTATCAGAGCAGGTCCTTTAGAAGAAGCTTGATCGCTTGAAGGAAGATCCATCATCATGAGTAGCCACGAAAAAGAGAGATCCATCAGACCACCAATCTTTGATGGGAGCAACTTCGTTTATTGGAAGGTAAGAACCACAACCTATCTTAAATCTCTTGGAACAGATGTCTGGGAAATCGTGGAAGGAGGATATACATTTCCATTAGTAATTCCTACAAATGCGGCAGGTAAAAAGAAATATGAAACCAATGCCAAGGCTGTCAATACATTATTGGGGAGTCTGTCACAATCAGAATTTGTCAAAGTTATGCAGCGCAAATCCACCAAAGAAATATGGGACAAGATCATTCTAAGCTATGAAGGAGACACTTAGGTAAAATGTGCAAAATTGCAAACTCTCAGAATTCAATATGAAAATCTCAAAATGCACAATGATGAAAGTATAGCTAGTTACTTCTTACGTATAGATGAGATTGTTAATTGCATGAAGAATTT
>APFE030220491.1:0-16342 GCA_000404065.3 Pinus taeda
GGGTATAACTACAATAGTAATGGGGTAATCACTAGTATTATAGGGACCCAACAGGATGTAACAAAGTGGCATTCTCATTATGGCCACCACACCAGGGTTTGATCCATTGGATAGCCAAATTATCCTTGGAACAGGAAGTCTCATCACGAGCCGGCCTGATCACTTTTGCTACCTCCTAGTGAATGGCAATGCGGTTATCTGGTTACCATGCCAACACACTGATCTCTTCTATAGAACAACACTGGAATTCTCCATTTATAAATTGAGGATCCTAGCTCATATGGGTTAAAAAGCAACGCTGTCGAGGCTATGGATGCCTGCTGGTAGTAGAGGCTCTGCTTATAGTATTGAAGTTATATCTTATCATCAATTATTACTATAATACCGTTTTATTATTCTTTATTTTTATCAGAGAAGTTATTTCCTTAATTGTTTCCCTATTTTGAACCTTTATGCATGAGAAATTGTTTTATGATCAATCACATCATTTTCAGCTAGAATACCATCAATAAAGCATCTTTTTGGCATATTGTTGTCCTTTTTCTCTTTCGCATAACTTATCATAAATCCAAAGCGTCCTATCTTTTATTCATAACTATCTTTACACACTCTGCTCTCATTATAACCATAACTCTCGATGTCCTATCATTGATATGTGTACTCTGCTTCATTTACTGCTATATTCTTCATTCCCTTGCCTTGTCTTGCCATCAGCACAACACCTCTCATATGCTTTATGGTCATGGAATTCATTTTCCAATTGGAGGGGGAATGTATACATTATGGGATTGCATGCGATATGATTACTGCACTCTGCCATAACTTGTTGATTTGACAAAATATTAGTATTGCATGTATACATTAGTTTTTCTAATTCAAATTTTTGCATGCATCTTCATCTATTGCCATTCAAAACTAACACTATGGATTCAAGAACATTATATGCAAAATAGTGATTTGTTTACAGGAGAACAACAAGCATGGGGGGGAAACTCTCTTCGCAGCATGACCACACTATTGCACTAAACAAAAGAGGCTCGAGCAACTCGCGAATGTGAACAATTCTTCAGACATTATGTGCTTACCTGGATTCCACCTTTTGCATCACTTTCAACACCAACTTTGCCTACATCAGCTTCAACAACTGCCAATACATATATGGCATTCCACATTTTTCTTTTGGAGGTAAAACTTGAGGTAAAATAGCATAATTTTCTGATTTATTACGAATTTAGGAGAATTCCATGAAAATCCATTTTGAGCATTATTTATCATCCTTCATTTCACAGTTTTTACCACTTCCCATTTTTCAGCGGCATATCATCTTTCGGTTTGGGGGAGTGTCACTTTCATTCATTTCTTTCTTATGACCATGTCATTCCTATTCTTTATCATCCATTACTATTCTTATTCATTCTCAACACCTCCCTTATTCCATGATTGTTTTACACCAAGCATAGAATTCAACATATGGTAGCAACCACTTCAATTTGTTTTCTAGCATCGCATGAGGTCGTGCTAATTTTCCAGAGAAGGGGAGGAATTGCTATGCATGATGGATGTTTTTTTTGCTTTCTTTCCTATTTAAGGCATACAATTTCAGTGAAGAAATTGATTTCCATAATATTTTTAAAACTATGAACTCACTTCTTGTGATTTCTGGATAACACAGATGTATCATTAAAATACACAAACCTAGCATTTCAAGTTAAATTGTTTCATAAAATTTCCGAAATCATGCGCTCTTAACTACAACCATTTTGTTTATATCTCATGATCTGTGCATCAAAATGATCTGATTTTTGGATCATAGAAGCATTAATATATTTCAACAAAATCGGGTTCATAGTTTTTGGGAAAATGGTTAATGAAGTTTGTTGTCACTTATATCATATTTTTTTGCAACTTCATTGTTATGACTTCATCAAGATTGCTAAAATTAAATATTCATTAAGTGAGGAAGAATTCATTTGTTCTATAAGCTGAGATGAAAAAAAAAAATTGCTTGGTTAACACATGGGTTTTGTCTTTGGGTTACATGAGGGCTTGCAATATATTCAGTTTTTTATTGCATGAGGACATGCAATACATTCGGTGTGGGGGTATGTTGGGCCATGAATACGACCACTTTGTAACACTTATTTCATCCATTTTTACTCTTCTTTATCAAGTCATTTATTATAATTTATTATCTAAATCCATTTTATAAATGATTTATGCTCTTATAGATGAATATTATTTATTCTCCATTATTTCTAATAAATTGATGATTATGCATGATTTTGTCAATGATAGTTTCAATAAATTGGTTGTAATATTATTCACCATTTTTAACCTCCAAGATAATTTCTAAATTGAAGATTTGACCAATAAAAGTGCCAACTCAGAAATTCGTTGGAATAAGAAGTGACAATTTTACGGTTGAGCTTATGAGCAAATGAAGAAGAATTTGGAAAATCTGTAACATGGGTTTTGTCCAGAACGAACCAAATTAACTTTCTTAGAGAACGGTTTGCCCAAATTCGGCTTGTAATGAAAGAACTGCAGGGTTCTTTGAGCACAATTTTCTCAGATATGTTGTTGCGGCCGTCCTCCAAATCTCAGTTGTAAATCCAAATTTGCCTTGCTCTCGTTGGAAGATAGATGGAAATATATTTTCTTGTTGATAAATTGTTTAGAATCAATCCAATTTTGTAATAGAAATCATGTTGTAATTATCTTTGTTGTAACTTCTCTCTGATCTCTCTTTATTTAAATGAGAACAGAGATGAGAGAAGGGGATGATTAATTTGGAGAGGGATGATGAATTTAGAGATGGAGACTTAAGGATTCAGAATTATGATTTGAATTAGAGATTCAGACGTAAGGATTCATGATAGGATAGGAAGAAGAAGGGATTGTTACAAGTTGTAATTCTCAAGCTTTTGCTGTTGTAATGATTTCACAAATTGATGATTAATATATGATTTGGGAGTTGCTATTCATTATTTTCATCTGAAGTAGCCCAGCAGCATCTGCTGGCGGCTAAGGGCCCAACCACTGGTGGATTACACTACTGTTGTATTATATCTTTAGGCTTCATGTGTGGTTTGATCTCTTTCTTTTACTCTGTTGACTAATCTGACGCACTCTACTAATTTACATATCAGCGCTGTTATATATACTTGATTGGATACTATTGTTATCTGCAATAGGAATGCTATGTTATCATTTTAACTTTGTATCACATTGATGTTCCTTTGATAATTGATATAACATTGTTGTTCCTTACAGATTGTCATCCGATTACAGATTAACCGCGTTGTATGTTCATAAATCGGTACAACTGTATGATGTATTCTTAAATTGTGACTGTTGTTTATTCAGGATCGTTGTTCCGTTACAATTGTTGTTACTTTATAGCTGTGATTCATGCGTATTGTATCAAAGCTCAGATTACTGTCCCTTTTAATGATAAGTGTGTTACGTGCTTGACTTGGGTTACTGTACATTCAGATTTAATCCATTGTTTTACTTTATCTTTGATAATCTGCTGTTCCATTTCTGTTTGCTATTCAATTCGAAGGCTGTTACTCAATTCTTGTTGATTATAATTATTGCTGCATTCATTTATGTAGGATAGATTTTTGATGTTCAATCCTATTTATAGAAGTAGATGATGTTCCATTTCTTAATTGTTGTTCCATTTTCTGTTATTTGCGTTATTGATTGCTTTACTATGCAACAGGGCTGTCAACTGTAGAGAACATTGGTTACTACTTCCTTGTTCTCAGATTGATTGTCTTGTCCTAGTTTGATTTCAATTGTATCAATCTCTAGAGAATGAGTTATTGCTATTGTATCCTCAATTAATGATTGTTGAGGGAATAGTTGGATTTCCGAGCATTTGAGTTTATGTTTTTGTAGTTATATTTCTTTCCAAGCATTCATTTACTTTTGGATTTTAAGCACTATACTGCAAAACATTAGTCTTGAGTAATAGCCGCCTTAGACTGAGTACACTCTTGAAATAAAAAGTCGTCCCTGGGTTGAAAATTAATGCGAAGGTAATTCGAAGTTAAAAATACACCTTTTTATTGCTCGACAAGTAGCAAAAGCATAGGCTCTTGTAATCTAGGATAACTTAGTCAAATTTTCTGTAGGATCAGTGGTAGGGTCTCACCAAAGGATAGCTGCTTTGCCTCAGGTGAGAGCACACTGTCTAATTTTCGTTTCTTTATTTGTCTTCTTACCACTGATTTGTGCTGCAGACTACAAAATACATCTATAGGAGGAATCTCCTCTATCTTCAACATGATTTCAGATGATAGGTCCATAGGAATATTCTCTGATTCTAGAGCATTGACAACTGTTTCAATGATCATTTTTGTCATTGTCTGCTCTATATTCTCAGGTGTCTTCATGTTCTTCTCGTCGGTATTGATCAATTCATTAAATGTTTCCCACTCTTTCTCCATCTCAGTTCTTACTAGCTTTGGTGGCTAGATGAGGGGAGTGGGAACCTTCACCTGTGGTGTTGTTAAAACTTATTGCTCTGGGTGCTCTTTAGATTGGGAAACATCCCTGACTGATCCTTCACTTTTATTATGGTCACTCTTAGGCCGTTTAGAGTGTTCTGGTGATTATTCCCGAGACTTAGACCTGGACTTGCCTATACCCGATCTTCCACTTAAACTGATGTTGGGAGTTGGCTCCCTTATTAGTTGTAAGTGCAACTTATCCAAGGGGATGTTTGTTAATCTCTACTCTCTATAGAGTTTGAACTCTTGGAATTTTACTGTGCCAAATTGAATTTGAGCCATAAGCAAAATTTCTTTCAGTGTGCTCTTCTGCTGGAAGATGTCATCAAAGAGATCATCTTCTTTGGTGAATACCTTTATTTTGACAATCGTAGTAAAATTATTAATTACATCAAAGGGATCGAATTGTCTCCCTAGAAATTTAAACAATCGTAGAATCAACATGTTGTCTACTTCTTTGAAGGCATGACCTAAATCAAACAGTGAAAAGGCCCCACAAGCCACTGGGAATTGCAGCCAAATGGCCTTTTTCTTGTCTTCAATTCTTTGCTCATTCCTCCAACCCCGCAGGTTTGGTAGGCAAGTTCACGAGCCAATAACTTATCAGGAACGTACAAGGGTAGCACATGAGGGGAGGCAATGCTTCCAAATACTCTGATGTAAGTGAAACACTCTTCTCCAAACCATCTTTCGACGAAGAGAATATCAACTTCTGCTTCGGGGGAAAGTCTTGGAGCATCTTTATTATACAACATTCTGTGAAGAGATAACATAACTCCATGAACAATTCTGTAAAAATATGGGATAAACTTGGAATCCCAAAATTCCTGAGAGTAAACGTGAATAGGCAATGGATTTTGTATAGTCCACTTCCAACCCATTAGAGGAAATCTAAAAATGGAACATATTGCATCCATAACATAAGCAGCTAAAGAGAAAGGATGATAAATCCTCTGAGAAGAAGTTCCCTTAGACACATAATTCCAAATAGCTGAGGCTAAATTATTAGACAATATCTGGGCCCAATCCATAATAGTGGCATTAGTGGCCGCATCAAATAGGGGCAGCCACTTGGATGAAAACTTATTGATGTCAGGCCTTCCAAATATCCTACATAGCATAGCAGCAGCAAAACAATACGGGGAGGAGAGGGAACCAGTACTATACATACCATGTTTGTCCTTTTTCAATGGCTCTTCCTTTGCCGACCAGTTCTTGTTTCACTCTGCCAATTTTTTGTTTTCCTTGGAGAACTTCTCCACGAACTGCTTGTTGTAGCTTGCCTGCAGCTCTGGTAAATGATATATAAGTCTTAAATCCTGTGGGGTGAATGACCCAATAAGCTCCTAGCTTCGAGACTTGAATTGTCTGTCTGTTATATTAGCGTTGTCCAATACCCACTTGACCATGTTTTTATATGGAAGTATCTTAGGCCTTGCTACTATGCGGTGCAAGAATGAGCATGCAAGTTCAGTAAGTGAGGCTTCAGATGACCCGCTTGCATCTGTTGTAACTGTAACTTCCATAACTCTGGGGTTTTCTTCTTCCAGCAAACTCTACATGCCTTCCCAAGCAGATATGCCAGCTTCTCTGGTACAGGTGGTGTCTCTGAATAAGGGCGTCATCTCTGTTTTCTCAGCAACTACAACTTTTCCCTTCTTCCCTATTACGTTCTGTACACTGCTCTGTATATTACTCTGCTTACCGCTCCTGCAAATTTACAAGTAAGGAATGAATAATGTTAAGTGATAAAGTGACAGGAAAGCTCTTAATTTTGAAATCATATCAAATATATCACCCTAAGTGAAACCACCATTCGACCAGATCTAAAATATTTTCTCATAAATGATCATCAATAAACCACTAAGTTGACATTAATGCCCATAATGCGATAACAGATTATAATAAATATTTCATTGAACAATGAGCCCTGTTGATCTGCGATAAAGCAATTTTGCAATTAGCTTCGCAATATCGCAGATCTCCATACCGCTAATCCTTTTTGTTAACAATCATTTATTTCTTTATGAAATTGTGAGATGCGATTTGCGAGATGCTTTATCACATATTGCAAGTTCGAGATGTTTTATCTTAGGTGGTACTTGTGATGTATGACATCTGTGATGTGCGATGAATCTGTAAGGCATGCGATCTCACATCATCATATTTTTGCAATTCCGAAAGTTTTGTTTATATGATATTCTCCATTACCCTTTTGTGATGTGATGTTTTATTGTTAAGAGAACAATTTTATTTGAGACTTATAATAATACTTAAGATTTTGGGTTTTGTGGATATTCCTCCTAAATTTATTATAGTGTGTTTTATTCGAAGGAAACTATAAGTGCTAATTTTTTTTATTTTTTTGAAGGGTCCCCATTTATTTAGTTTTATTACTAATACTAAATAAAAAGGGGGGGTTGTTGCTAGCCACAACAATTATCGATTCACTAGGAAGAACCAGTTATCTCTGATTGTCTTTTGAACTTTCTAAAATTTCCAAAACAAAAAAGTGCATTATGCTCTTAACAATTAACAATAGTTCGTTTCTTCCAAGTTAATTTTCACTATTTTCTTCCCAAAGCTAGTCATTGTATTCACATCATCCACTACTTGGTTTATAAAGATAAAAACAAAGACATCTTCGTAGATCATTTTAAGTATGCTCATTCATCGTAGGTAGAGCCTCTGCTGCCATTAGGCATCCATAGCCTTGACAAGGTTACCTTTTACCCAACAATGATCCTATATCCTACTTCGAGAAATATACAATTTTCAAAGATAAATCCATATCTACACTTATTGCTTTTGTTTTCTTTTAATTCTTAAATAACAATGTCTTAGTTCGGTTGCCAAATTATGACAGTGCCATTTACTTGATTTATAACTTTGCTGAACAAGTTGGCTCGTGATGAGACCCCATATCTTTTGATTGCAACGATCTTGGGTCATTGTCCTATTTTGGTATGCAGTTTTGTCAATGTCAGAGTTATAATCTCTATGATCATGATAAGTTAGCTCATTATGAGACCTCTTATTCTTTATGTTTATATTGTATCATTGGATTAATCCTTGAAACTTGCAATTTCCTAGGTGCCGAGGAAATCATTGGTTCCTTAAGAATAGCTCTGGACGACAATTATAGAGTTTTTTGAAGACAACTTTTCTACAGAGAACCTTCGTTTTGTTATTGTTGTTGGCATTATGACTCAGGCTTGTCACAGGTTTGGCTCGATGACATAAGTGTTGTCCTTGATGGCAAGTCACTCAAGTGGCAGATCTTAGTTCAGGCTCTCAAATGGTAAAAAATGAGATATCCACAGGATCCTGTTCACAAAGCTGTGCACCTCGATTAGTTCTATAGGTGCACCGTTCAAAAGGTGCAAACATGTTCGCAAGTGCTTCGAACAAAAGGTGCAAACCTAAAAGTACATGGACTTTCATGCAGATGAACGCACGTGCGAAATCTTGGTTGATCCATGGTATCTAGTCTGACATTTTTGATCCTATGGTTTTGGTACGTGGTTTTGCATCTAAAGTATTGAACCCAGGTTTTGGGTCCCTAGTATTGGATCTCTATGGTTTTGGTCCATGGTTTGAGTAAGGCCTAGCCTATAAAAAGGAAAGGAGATCATTTGGCTGAAGAATGATATGTGTTGAATATCTTAAGAAGAGAAAGATCTGAAATTCTGGTGATCAGTTGGTGAGTGAGAGTTGGATCTGAATCAAGGAGAAACCTGAGCATTACAAGACGGATCCACTGATGGGTCGAGATCTCCTTGGCGCATGATCAAATCTATAAATCTGATAGTTTGGGGTATATTTGAAGACTGATAAGTTATCTATACCAGAGGTGCATAGGTGAGCCACAGTGCAGGTGCAAAGGTGCGCAGGTGAGCCACAGCACAGGTGCAAAGGTGCACAGGAGAGCCACAGTGCAAGCGCAAAGGTGTGCAAGTGCAGAGATCCGTACCCTCGACATAGCGGAAGTGCGGATAGCCGTAGGTTTCTATTAGTGAAGTTGCAGACTTTTCTTGAAATATGTTTTAACTATTTTTGTCTATTACTACTGAGTTCTGGGTTTTGAATTGGTGTCTGGTTGCTTTGTATTGAGAAGTTATTGATTCAGTATTTGTACAAGGAAGTTGGTTGATTATAGATCTATTTGATGTTTGATGATATTTATGGATCCAGTCTGAAAATTCATAAAATGAGGTCCCTCGAAGAAAAGAGAAGGTTGTATCCTTCTACAGGTTGAAGCCTGTATGCTGGTATAAGACTACACCAGTACAGAATAATTGTAAAAAGAAGTTTCTAATTGAAACTCCAAATGAAAATAGGAGAATAAAACCGTTTCATATAAGGGTAATCTCAAAACATAACAAGTTTGATAGGTTGATTGATAGCGGCTCTCGAGCCAATCTTATCTTAGAAAACATTGTCAAGCGTTTAAATCTTGAAACAGTTCCACATCATAAACTGTATCTGCATGGACGGGTATGTGAAAATGCATAATTCTAGATTATGAGAAAGTGTAAGCTGAGATTTGTCATCACTGCACATTTCATAGATGAAGTCAAGCTTGGCATTGTGTCGTTAGATATTTCTGGCATCGTTTTGGGCAGTCTGTACCTTTATGACAGAAAAGTTATCTTCCACAAATCTGAAAACAAATATCATTTATTCAAAAATGGAGTAGAATATATTATCAGATCTCACAGCAAAAAAACAAATATTTCGATTGTTAATGCATGGCGGATGAAAAGACTGGTAAATTCGAGCAAGAATCTTATGCTTCTCATGATCAAACCAGAGAATGATATTTATTATGAAGCATTTGACGGTTGTAATTCAAACTTGAAAACTGATTTGGTTGATGTTGCTAACCAATATGATGAAATGTTTCAGGAATAAAAGGGATTACTTCCCACGAGGGGAATCCAACCGAAGTTACATTTGCAACAAAAGTGTCTTCTTCCTAACATTGGCATGTACATGATGTTAGTGATGGAAAGAGTGAAATTTAATATGCAAATGTAGGGATTGTTAAATAAAAGGATCATCCAGCCTACTCCTTTACCGTGTGGTGCACCTCTTGTTTTGGTGCTTGAGAAGAATGGTAAGCATTTTCTTGAATGGGATTCAAGAAGTGGTTTTCATTAAAGTAGAGTTGTTGAAGGAGATATAGGGAAGATGACATTCAAAGCCAGGCAAGGTTTATTTGAATGGATTGTTATGCTTTTCGGTCTTTTCCATGCTCCTACTACTTTTATGCATATGAAGAATGATTTGTTGAAACCATTTCTAGACAAGATAGCTTATTTGGATGACATTTTAATTTCAATAAATTTCATTATGAACATGTCATGTGTGAGAAAAAATACTTGATTTTGTATGTGAGGAACATTTGTTTATGAAAATGTCAAAGTATATGTTGGATAAAACTTCTTTGATGTACTTGAGCCATGAAATTGGTTCTTCCAAGCATTTTCAGGTTTGTAAAGGCTTTTTGGCAGTCTGCATGGGACGTGGAGAAGGTGAGCTGAAGCTAGACCTCTTCAAGATTGATTTCGTAATAGTCCATCTGTAAAAATTCTACAAATACTCTACAAAACTCGCTCTATAGAAAATTTTCCTGTAGGTTAACCCGATAATGCAATATAACCAAAACAAAATACTATAGCATGTGTTGGTATTGACTCCATTTCTGCAGACACAGGTGAAATAATCATACATCCTCGCGAAGCCGCAAATGCCTTTTCTCTTCTCGCAATTTGTGTAAGAGGACTTGGGAGACTCATTTGGATCAGACGGTTTTTGTGAGAAACACAATGTTGGAGGAGAAATTTTGTTAATTTTTCTTCTATTGTAGTTCATTTGCATTCGTTGGAAGTTGTGCAAAATGTTTTCTAGTGGGGAGGCAACCAATCAGAATCGTTTGATGTTTTAAAACAAAAGATCAGTAGAGTTTTAGTACTTACACCTCCACACTTGAGAATGTCATTTAAGTTCTAGGTTGTTGAATTTGACTATGACATGGCATAGTCCATTTGCAATATGGTAAGCCCATTTCTCTTCATTCAAAATTTTTCATGATAAAGTGTTTAAGTTTCAGCGACAAAGGCACTTCCATTGGATGGGTTTTCTTCTATTCCACTCGATCAAAAGGTATAAGTGTCAAGTTTGATTATGTACTTTATAGGTCTATAGTTTGTATAACTATTTTCCTCAACCATCATTTTGTTTTACATAAAAGTTATGTTCGGAAAAATACATACTTTTAAGATGTATATTCAAGCTTGAGTCAAAGGAATCAAATGGAGGAATTTGTTTACCATTTGCATAATAATCTATTCTATCATCTTGGTAAGTAGGATGTTGCTACTAATAGTAACATGGACAAGGCCAAATATTTCATTGAACGACTCTAAATGGTACATCAAACAATGGAAGAACAACTTGAAAAGGTTAAAGGCAAGTACACAGAAAGACATGACAATAATCGTGGAGATCACAAGTTCCAATTTAGTGATCAATGGATCGAGATTGGGAAGGTGAGGGAACTGTACCCTCACTTGTTGGGCAATTGAATGTGATTTTTTGGGGTCCAAAATACTTCCAGTGGGGGAGAGCGATTAGGTGCTCAAACTTAGGCTAAAAAATCAAAGTGTGGGAATCTTGACAAACTTAACTTCAGATCAAAGAGATCGTCATTATAAATCCAGTGGTGTGAATGACACTCAAATCCATGGTGAAGAAGTAAGAGAAAGTCAAAGTTCATGTTTGACCTAAACACATGGCAGGATTGGATGATGTGGCAAGGCCCTTCAACAAATAAGGAGGTGCCAAGTGATAGGCCACCATTAGCCCCCGCATGTCGTAAATTGCGAATTGGAAGTTACAGGTAGATCGTGTTAAATAATCAGACCCCGAGCAAGGAAGGGTTGCAATGAAATAAATCACAATTGCACTTCGCAAAAGATATGCCGAAAGGTGTTAAATGATCGACCGCAACATTGCCATGCAATGGATCAGCCCAGAAGAAGTGATGCAATAAATTGGCCCCCAACGTACTCGAGTTGTGATGTGATAAACGCAAGGGAATATCGCAATTGCAACTTGCATGAAAAAAGACCCGCATTAGGTTCTTCGTTGATTACGAAAGGTGAAAGAATCCCAGATGCAATGTGACTTTACGTGCCAATTAATACTCGTGTTGGGTTCGCCATATCTCAATTTCACATCTCCCATCGTGTTCGCAAGACCTTAAGCTTGTTGGTTCTCGCTTATTGCAATTTGGGATGAATAATCGATAGACAGATTATGGACTACCACACTGTGAAATTTTCGCCTAGTTAGCTTATTTTTGGGGCTAATTTGTAGGATTATGTCGAAAATGGGGCAATTTGTGGAGTGAATAATGGGAAAACAAGAGGAAGTCATAACCTCTTTAGTTTCTCACCAAATTGGATGCAAAAAGGGGCTAGATAGCCATTTTTGGACATTCTGGACTGATTGGAATAGGTTTCAGAAGCATTTGAGAATTGTAACCATAGAGTTTTACACTTTTCAGCATAATAGAGAGGCCCAAGCCATTGGAAGCTGGACTAATGATATGTAGCCCAGAAGGGGTGAACTCCTTTATCATGTTCTTGTTGTAATGTGTTTTTGATGATGTTATGTACATGCTTATGTTGTTGTTCAGTTTCTTATTTATGTTAAATTTCTCATAAAATTAACATAAAAACTTTCCATTTCACTTGCAAAGCTTGATGAATCCTTAAATACAATGAAAGCATTTTTTTATAATCTACGAAAGATCTCAACACTGCAAACTAATATTCTAAATCATATTAGCATCTCTAAGATAGCTCATTGTTCCCTGCACATCTTTGTACTCTCTGCAGGGCTCAATATTTTCACTCCTTCAATTTGCATATCTTTCCATTTCACTGATTCAAGGATAAAATGTTGACTCCTCTACTAAGATTAAAAAATTATGATTTCTTTTATACTTACATTCCTCGCTACCTGTAAAGACAAACCACTCATTAGTTTTAGAAACATGAGACTTCACAACCTTTTCATATGCTTACAACACCCTTACCTCATGCATCATTGGAATCTTTAATCCATTCATCAAATCTTCATCTACTTCTTTCACTGTAATAACTTCTTCCTCAGTTTCACCATCTTGAAGGTCTATATGCACAAATTTATCAACCTTAGGCATCTCTTCAAAAACTAGAAACTTCTATAATTAGGAATCTCATCTTGAAATAAAAAACTTTCAATCTCATGCTTTTCTTCCATAGATGCATTTGTTCGTTGCATATGGTATACACCTTGATTTCCTTTACAAAAAAATCTACCTTATTTCCTCTTCCAAGAGAAATAATTTTTCTTTTTGTTCCAAATTTTATAACAATGCTTCGAAATTGTTCTGCATCCTTCACAAGGATCACATAAAAACATTCTTCTTCTTCCTTACCATGAACAAGATTAATGTTATTTCCATCATTTGCAACAAATCCTACATCCACACACTAATTATCAAACTTAAAATTATTAGGACCTTTAGCCTCAACATATGGTTCTAGCACCCTATATTGATATTCCAAGCAATATGTGATGCTCTTAAAAGGTATCTTCTTAGCATATTTATTGTTATCATTCTCTACAAGGATTGATCTCTCCCCTAATACACAGTGGTGAGCTTCCATCTTAAACTCAATTGCTATGAGTTCTTTTTACAACTTGGAAATTAACCTTTTCTTGAGCTTCTCTTGTAATGAATGACATCTTACCTTATTCTTCTCCGTTATCCATCCATGTCCCTATTCTCATAGCAACCTCTTTATATTACTGAGTTCTCCTCTGAACTCAACCAATTTCCCCTCAAAATCCTCATAAATCATCCACCTCATGTCAACTATTTTGAAATTCTCTTCCACCTCAATGTGACTTCTCTTTGAAACCATACTATGAATATTAGTGGTTATTCTCACTTCCTTCTTCTATGGACTCTCCTCGTCCAACTGCGAGCTTCAAAAATCCTTCTCCATTTCTTAACCCATCTCCTCAACTTACAAAGTTGTTGGCATTTACATTCTTAATTTCTCACTTATCCACTTTTGCATTAAGAACTCATGTTGTCCCATTCTCAACAATTTCATCTGTTGTTGGCATTTTGCCACAATTTCCTTCTTCTGAGAGCTTTGCTTGCTCCCTCTTTCTCTTTCATAGTGTAACTTGTTAAATGGTTTCTACCCTCCTTTTTTCTACTCCCTACAAACACAAATTATTATAACCAAAGTTAACATAAAACATTTAAATCAATCCTCATAATATTTGTACAAAGATCTCATCTCCCAGTGGGAATATTCCTTCTTGAATCAACTTCTTTCCATGAGCACATCTACTCAAAATTTCCCTCATAACTCCTAGGGCAGAAAATCTAAGGAACATGAATAATTCCTTTCAACAAATGATCTTTCCCTTTGTTAGATCACATCCACGACCTTTGTCATGTGATGGACCTTCACAAGGTCCAATTGACAAAGTCTCGTCACTTATACAGTATATACTTCTCTAGAACACCTCTTCTAATAGACCCGTACTCTACCTCGATCCTTTACTTATTTTGGATCATTGATCACATTGTTTCGCCTGCACTGTAAAGGAAAGGTTTCACACCTTGTTCAAAGGGCCTTGGTGTCCTCTACTTTAATTATAGTGTTGCTCGTTGAACCTCTTTTCTAATCCTATGGTTTACATATTACTTCATAACAAGTTCATTGCGAATTGAGCTACCCCCATGGCAAATGTACACACATTTTTATTTCTTGGATCATCCATGATATTTTTGTGTTAAGAGAATCCACATTGTTTTTTGAATTTAAATGCCTTTTGGGTGGCAGCTTATGTTCATGATGAATTGGCTACTTCACATATAGGTTTGGGATCACAAACATTGTGTTTGGGTTGTACACACATGAAAATATAAATTTGTTAAAAATGTATTTATATCTCTATCTTTCACATTATTTTTTGATATGCTAAACAAATCAATTGCCCATGAAGCTACATACCTATATGGAGTCGTCTATGTACATCCTAATGGTATACTTTTATTTAAATATTAATAATGTTTACTATTTTGAATACTTTTTTCTCTTGACATATACTGAAATATTGAAATACATCGCCTTTATATTTCCATTATAACTTCTTTTCCATGTTAACCATTTGACGAAAAATATTATATGGTTCAGTAGCGAACAATAAGACCTACAATGTAAAAATAAAAAAGATTGTTTGGTAATTTTAAGGCTCTTTTAGGGTGCATTAGCGGAAGTACTTATGCTTTCTCCATTGAATGTTTGTACTTGATGGAGGGTATCCTTTAAATTGCATTGTGATACCAAGTCTGTCAACAACATTATTATTTGTGCAGTCCCATAACTATTTTTTACTATATAAATATTTTATGTCGAAATCAGATGCCTCCATCTCATTTGCAATTTGTGCTGAATTGGTATTCTCATCTAGACAGCCAGGAATGGAATTTGAAGTTTACAACCATGTAAAACATATTTTTGACAGTTTGTTTTTTTACCAAAAATGTGATTAGTACCAGCTTAGAGATAGATATGAGAAAAGCTAAAAATATTTTTCATCTAGCACGTGTAAGAATATTAATTTATCTATATGATTGAAAATATTGGTTACCAACTTGGAAATTAACCTTTTCTTGAGCTTCACTTGTAATGAATGACATCTTACCTTTTTCTTCTCCGTTATCCATCCATATCCCTGTTCTCGTAGTAGACTCTTTATATTATTGAGTTTTACTCTTAACCCAACCAATTTCCCCTCAAAATCCTCATAAATCATCTGCCTCATGTCAACTATTTTGAAATTCTCTTCCACCTCGTTGTGACTTCTCTTTGAAACCGTACTATGATTATTAGTGGTTATTTACTGTTATGAAACCAGCTCAAGAAAAGATAGAAAAGATAGATCAACGCCTTAGAATTCAGCCTCTTCGAGGGGGAAACCTCCTTTACATTACATAAATGAACAATTCTTGGATGATTCAAATGACAAAACCTCCTTTATATATATAGGAGTCTAAGGAGTCACAATATAATCTAGCCGACCTAACAATAATAATATAAAGCCACAAAAATAACAATAGATGGATTCTATAGGGCACGGTAATAACAATATGGGGGCAATAGGGGCACTACAATATTAATAAGGGGTATAACTACAATAGTAATGGGGTAATCACCAGTATTATAGGGACCCAACATGCCCCTCTCCTTCAAAAAAGTGTTGTTCTCAACGCTTGAGTAGTTCTGGATACTTCGGCATAAAAGTCTCATCCTCCCATGTGGAATCTTCAGCGGATAAGTTCTTCCACTTGCTAAGATACTCTAAAATTGAACGATTTCGTAGCTGTCGAGTTCTTGTTTCTGTGACTGCTTCCAGTTCCAATATATTTTTTCCTTCCTCGTCAAGTTTTGGCAATATTGTTTGAACTGGGAGCTTGTCGCCTATAAACTTCTTTAAACATGAAACATGGAAAACTGGGCGCAATCAAGAAGTTGCAGGAAGCTCCAATTTGTACACCATAGTACCAATCTTTTGCAACACCTTGTACGAACCATAATACTTTGGTGATAATTTATTATCCTTCTTAGCTCGCTTGAGGGACATTTGCTTATATGGTTGTAGCCGTAGGAATACGCAATCACCTACATCAAAACTTCTTTCACTGCGATGTTGATCTGCCTGTTGTTTCATTCTATTCTGTG
>APFE030220492.1:0-13005 GCA_000404065.3 Pinus taeda
CTTGCTAATCCATGAAAACTCATGACTTCAATTTTTTTTTAAGAGATGGCCAGCTAAATATGGCTGCAACCTTCTCCAAATCCATTTTCAATTCATTTTTGGAAATTACAAATCCTAGGTATATCAACTCCCTTTTGAAAAAAGTACATTTATTAAGATTTATCAACAACTTGTTTTGCTGTAATCTTTCCATCACATATGTGACATGTCGCAGATGTTCCTCCTCTCGGTTGGCTGCAAATCTCATCTCTAAAAGGCGCAGCAAAATATTGTCTTAGACATTTACAAAGGGATAGAATCTACTATTTGCACAGTTCTTAGAGCCGAATTGGCTCTCCAACGCCCCATATTATTATTATCCCCTCATTCAACATCAAAGGGCTAAGGGGGTGCTTGTAAAAATATCAACCTCAAACAACTTGTCCTTTTACACAAACTCAACATTTTAATCATCTAGGAAACCATGATTCATGGCTTTTGAGTTCACTTAGTCATTGAGTCGTGGCTCAAGGATATGTCTTTGTAACCTTATACATGGTTGGTATTTCTAGCAGTGTCTTCACAAGCTGGTTCCCAAAGGTAAGGGGTATTTCCTCCTTAGTTCGTAATTCAACCATTTTGGTTTATTTGGAGTCCAAAGAGCTTGGCACCGATATTTCTATCCTCAACGTATATGGGTTATACACAAACCGTATTCCTTATTGGGAAGTTCTAGCCTCATTATACACAAACCAGATTCCTTATTGGGAAGGTTTAGCCTCCTCGCAAGCTTTGTTAGATCAAAATCTTATTATTGGAGGTGATCTAAATCTCACAGTATCCATCTATGAGTTTTGGGCCCTAATCCAAGATTTGATTGCCTCAATAGTTTTCTCTCTTATCTTTTCGAACATTATTAGCTCATGGAGCCAGAGCCACTAATGCTCTCTCACTCAGGTAGAAAATTTGTATCAACAATGGCATTGTTTCAAAACATCTGGATTCCTACTTTCAATGGATCTCTTTATCTCACTGAACCTTGTTCAATCTTGGGTCTCCTTGGGAGGCCTATCATATTATCTTCCCATTGTTCTCTTATTGGTTAATGACAAGAACAAATCTCTTCCTCCCTTCTATTTTAACAATTCTTGGTTTCAAGAAGAAGGATTTAAAATCTTAGTTTTAGAATCTTAGCTTCATCTATCTACCCCTAACCTAGTCTCATACATGGGCCAATTCATAAAGAAAATTTCCCAACTCAAGGGAGTTGTAAATCCATGGTCATTCCACTTCAGGAAGAAACAATAGACTTGGTTAAGAGAGTTTGGACATCTCATTAAATCATCCTTTTGTTATCACCAAAAAATTGATCATCTAGCCTAATTTACTAGATGGATCGAAGTACATCATCTAAATCCAATTTTACAATAGTAAAATTGCTTTCACTATAAGAAATTACTTAATAAACCACCTTTATTAAGTAATTTATAATTAAACCCATGAAGAATAATTAAATATTCCAGTGTTTATTTGATTTTCTTCTAGGAATACTTAATTAAACCATTGTTCAATTATTATTCCTTGTCATATTTGACCTAATTACGAAAAATCAACAGATAAATTATTAATTATCTTATTTTTCTCTAGGAATAATTAATTAATCATTAATTAATTATCATTCCTTGTCAAATTTGACTAAATCCCTTAGGAATAATTAAATAAATCATTATTTGTTTATTATTCCTTAACCAATTTCTTGAGATGAGAAACAAATCATTTATTTATTTATTATTTCTAAATAAAAGTTTAAATATTTTTTCCCTCCTAACCAAATAAAATATAATAAAATATTCCAAGAGGTTATTCCAAGAATGGGGTTAATAATATTTTATTATTGCTCATTATTCGAGGATAACTCAATATTTTGTTATAAATAGAAGGGTTTTCCATTCATTATTCACTTTTGATTATTTTCATTGTGCACTCATTGTTGTAACTTTAATTATTTTCATTATCGCACACCATTTTTCTTCCATTTGAGTTCCCATTGAGCTCAAACTTTTTATTTGTTGGGTTTATGCATTATAGAAGAGAGACACTCTATCAAAAAGCTAAAGACGTTTGAGGATAGCCAAGAACCCATCCCATAGAGGGGGACTGGTAACATTTATTTGTTCCCTTTACAAGTGTTATAATAAAAATATATTCTTTGTATATATAGTTTCCATTGGATGATTGGATTTATTACTATTTCTTTTTGTTGTTTAACTATGAATGTGGCATATATCAGGACTTTGCCAGGTTATGTTTCTATCAATTGATGCAGATCTACAATGTTTAGCAGCCATTTATATTGTTGAGACTGTTTGTCATTCACAGTCTTCAGTGGGTTCTTTTTGTATACATTTGAGAAGAATTCACTACAACAAAATTGACAACTCCACTAGGATTTTGCTTTAGATCCAGAAACCTAGGTGACCTTCATTTTTCAGCTTAGGGTTTCTTCTTTTTTCAGTCTCTTAATGTTGTTTTATAGCTTTTTAACCTTAGATCTGTTAAATTTCTGACTTCTGCAAGTTTTCTTGTCTTTTCCGCAGGTCACAGGAACCAGTCGCAATAGAGAAGACGGTTTTTTTAGATTTGCTGACCAGGAAACAAGGAGCATAAATCGCAGTTTTTAGCCCAAAAAGTGCGAGAGGAGTCCAAAGCACACCTTTCCAAGTTTTTATCAGATCTGTTTTTGGGTTTTTTCGAGAGTTGTATGCTGGGTTGTTTGACCTATTTTTCATCCTTATGGCCTTGATCTACTCTGATTTACTCATCAAAGTAGAATTTATCCCCCCATGGCTTCTAGTACACTTCCACCTTTATAGGAGTTTAGCTGAGTGAGTAGTCTGAGTTTTTGCAACAATTTCAGCCATATTTTCTAGATTTGTCCCCTTCTGTTTCATATTTCCAGAAATAGGTTGTGTCCATCAATAATTTCATATTAAACCTTGTTTGGTCATTTGCCTTAGGCTCCCATCGGTTGCCCTAGGTTTTTCACCCATATCCCTATATTTTTGCAACGATCTTCCTCTCTGGTTTTTTGTTGTAGCTACACCACTTTCCAGTAGCCTAGTGTCATTTGATCCCAGTCACATCGACACTTAGATCTCTTGACCTTTTTAGTGTTTTTTCAGTCGATTTCCCCACTAACCAGCATAGTGTTTTTAAAACCTATTTGGGTGGGGTTTAGTTAATCATTTTGCTATTCATTTTCTATTTTTAATTTCAGTTTATTTTCAATAATATTTTTTCTTTTTAACAAACATGATCTGAGCTTAGTCAATAAATACACTTGCACACACAAGCACACCTTAAGCGAAGGGCACTTGGTTTACACCACCAAGCCAAGACTTAACGTAATAAATTTATCTCCCCTCATCTAGACAAAAGCATATTGTTGATCTCCCTTCACCATTTCCTTGCCACGTGTGCCTTACCACCTTTTCGCCACCAAGGCATTTGTCACAGATCCTATTAGGCCTTCTCCCCTAGTTTCCACTTTGGCATATTACCACTCCCTGTCGGGTTCGAGTTCAAATCCCTATGAATCCCCATACCGACTCTTTTCCTGGTTCATCTGATTCTGAGCCTCCTTCACTACATATTGTCACCATGTCTAGACCCACAACTAGTGCAGGAACCCGACCTAGTGTTGGATTTGATTCTATCCTGGTAGTCACATCAAGCGAAACAGTCTCAAGAACCATTCTGGCAGCCCCCATGCTCCCTTTTATGGCTGGGTTAAGTCTCCCGAATTTTAGCCAGTTGATAAATGACCCTATACACCACAATGCTGGTTGGCATGCTATGTCAACCAAGCTTCCCTCAGACATCCCAAATTTTGAGGGTAATGTTGGAGAGGATCCTACCAACCATGTTGCTCCTTCCACATGTGGTGTTCGTACAACTCCATTACTAATGACTCCATTCATCTTCAGTTGTTCCAACACACACTTATTGGAGACGCTAGAAAATGGTATGTAGACCAGCCTAGCACATCTCATTCCATGTTCGTGACGTTTGCTAAAGTGTTCCCCTCATATTTCTAGTTACCTCTCTAGTATGAAACTAGTACAGAGCTATTGACCTCATTCCATCAATCCTCCACCACTCACCTTTCCAACCATGTTCAAGAGTGGCATAGAAGGAGGAGCACATGTCGTGCCCCACCCTTCAAAGGTCGTGTCTATCTAGATTGGTTCTTAGGAACCTCTTAGCACCCATTGGAAAAGATTTCGCGTCCCATTTTCCTCAGACAGAGGAAGAAGCTCTCCAAACCGCTCTGAGATATGACCTGATTTATGCACAATCCGATTATGTCTATACCTTCATTCCAGACCTCCCTCATCCTGGAAGTGCCAATGCACCGAGAGCAGCTCACATCGCTGATGGTATCATTGGAACCATTTCACACCCTTCGCTATATACTTAGCAAAGTTATGGCTATCTGCAGGGGGCACCAATTCCTCTAACATTTATAGAAACATGTTTTCAAGGCCCCAATTTTTCAACCAAATCGTTTCTCCTCCTTATACACAGTCGAGTGCTCCAGCCCCTCAAGCATCAGCGATGCATCCTCTAGTAGCCATCGCCCCCTCAAGTTCAAGTATTTTCGCAACAAAGTTTGACCAATCTCCAAAATTCGAAGAAAAATAATAAGGGAAAAGGTAATAAGGGTAACTATGGTAATCAAGGTAATCAGCCTAGTGAACCCCAGGGGACCCAACCTAACATCAACAACCAGCAACAGGGCATCCAACCCAAGCAGAACAAGGTTATTCATACGAACAATCCTTTTTCATGTTGCGGTGTACATGGCCATTATACACCTGATTGTCCTCTCTTACCCTAGATGTTCCAAATGTGGGAAGCTCAAGTAGATTCTAGAGGTCAACAATCGCCTCAGAATCATGTGCCATCTCAACCGGAAGTGCTTACAAATCCTTTCCCTCAATAAGGATTTGTTTCTGCTCAACCGCAGTCAGGTCAAGCAGCCCATCCCCCCAACCTTTTGTTCCTAGTGACTACCAAATCCTTATGATGAACTCTAATGAGGTTAACCCCTCTGATATTAACCTGCAAACTCGGTCGCATCAATATGACAAGTCATTGACTTCGTCTGCCACTGAGTCCAAAACCAAAGCATCTATGAGCCTCTTATGACACCAAATGGTCCGTTACAAATCCCTCAACCTAAATTTTAGGTCATTCCCAATATCCCAAAGGGACCATTACGCCCTAACACGGCTTCTAACTGAGTTGCCCATACATATAGTATAGTAGACCACTTAGAGCAATCACCTACCACCATGTCGATGCTAGAAGTACTCTAGTCATGCCCATCTCAAAATAAACCTCTAATAACTACTTTGGGTGGATTAGATCCTTCTGAATATCATTTGATTGTCTTCCCAGTTGATACATCAGAACATCCCCCATTCATGGAAATTTTAGGGGCGAATTTTCGCCCATTGGTGAAATTAAGGGGTTTCAAATTTTTATTGGGCGAATATTTTGTATCATAGTACATTGTTATAAATAGCCTCAAATTTATTTTATAAAAAAATTAGGCGTGGAGGTTAGCCAACCTTATTTTAAGGAATAGGCTAAAAAAGGTAAATTTAGTCCTTGAAATTACAAGTTAAAACCTTCATTCACCTTAATTTTCAATAATAGGTATTTATGATAGTTATTTCACCCTCCCCATTCAGTGTAAAACGTTTTTTTGGTATTGGGATTAATTTCAAGAAAATGACCCTCATTTTTTGGAACAAATGGCCATAAAAGAATATTTCATTTTTATTTAAAAATTTGTCTCTTATTTTCATGTTTATTTAAAGATAGTTCTCTTCCATTTTTGCATCTGTTTAGTCATAATCATATATGAGGGTTGTTCGCAAAGTTGTATAATTTGAATTAAGAAGTCAAGATTGAGAATAGTGGTATATGATTGTTCGTAAAGTAATGAAATTTGAATTAATAAGGCAAGAATCAACGTACAATGGTACAGGTAAGTCTATGTTTTAATGGATTTTCGGTATATATAATTATTAATTTTCTGATATATGCTTGTCATTTTCAAATATTATTTAGATAATAGATTTTTTGAATTTTCAATCCCATTAAAATAATTGATGCTTGATGCTTGCTTTTCAGCTTACACCCATCGTTAAGTCAACATCTGTTAAAAATTAAAAAATCTCTATTCCAAAAAAGTAATCCCTGATGTTCCAAAAACAATACAACCCAAATTCTATCGTTTATTTTGTTACTTACCCTTTATCTTCAATGTACACTTTATGTAAATTAGGTTTCGACAAAGAAATAATAAATTAGTTGTTACTATTTGAATAGCAAGGTGCTAGAAGTTTGAAAAACTCTACCAGAAGACAGTTTGCTAGAAGCACCCTATTAAAAATCAAATTTTGCTAAAATTGTTTAAATTTTATCAATTATGTTTCTACTAGGAATTGATAAAGTAGATGTTGTTATTCTTGGAATAGTAAGGTATTGGTCATTTGAAAAATTCAGTTGGAACACAATTGAAAGGATGTGGGAAGACATCTTATTAAAAAAACCTAGAGATATTCAAAATATATGTATTATCAAAACAAGGATTGTCTTCCAAACTTTAAAGATTGAAACGAAAAATGTTATATTAAAATGAGAATTTAAGAAAATGAATAATAAATTTGAAACTATTTACTTCAAATAAATTTCATTAGCAAGATGAATATGGAGGAGATATTTTGAGTGATTTTGATTGTATATGCATAGATACAATGCAATTTTTATGTATTGGGTGCCCATAGATATCAATAATCATTGACATCTTATTCATATATATGGTAGCCATGGAGAGGAGAGAGATTTAACATTTTGAAAGCATTAAAAAAAATGAAGAGATTAAAAAATTACATGTGCTCTGTGTGTGTGTGTGTGTGTGTGTGTGTGTGTTATACAAATCTATTAGGTTTCTAGAGGGATTAAATATGTTTGATGCAAATATTTTATTCATTTTTTTCACTGTAAACTTTGAAGCATTGAATACTTTTATTCAATATATATATAATATATAATATATATATATAAATATAAATATATATTATATAATATATATATTATATATATATATTATTAAGGTTTTTCAAGGATTACATATGTTGGTGCAAACTATTTAGTCAAATTTTTCACTGTAAATAAAAAAAGTGTGGGCTATAAAAAATGAATATACATGTTATGTCAACCATAGATAAAATATTTCAATTTCCATATGAACTATCATAATAGTATACCAATTTTATGGAGAAATAAAGTAACTAAAAATAATAATAATAAGTGTTATACTTTTGAGTACAACAAATTGTATAATTCTTATACTTTTTAAAAATATTTTAGTACCTAACTTAAAAACTTTTTAAAAATATTTTAGTACATGACTCAAATAATGTTTTTAAATATGCATGTCAAATAATTTATTTCAATCTCAAACTTCATGCATATGTATATCGAGAGAGCGTAAATGAATAATTATTTTAATGTTGATCATAATAAAATATTCAATGTTATAAGAGGACTAATTAGAAGTAAAAATTTCAAGGAGATATGTATTTTATTTAATTATTAATATCAAATTAAAATGCAACATTTAAAAATTTATACTTAATAACAAAATATCCAATATGACTCATAAATAAAATATTTTAATATGGAGGTTAATTAATATCGAAATGTATTCAAAAATATATTAAATAACAATTAAAGTCATTTAAATGTGGAAAATATATTCCATAGAAAAAATATTTCAAGAAAAATATTCAAATGTGTATATATTATATATGATTAAAAAACCTATATATTCATTATAAAAGCAATTGAAAATTTTTTTTTTATGGCTAAAACATTTTAAGTAGTCTTATTGTGGCATATTTTTAGAATATTTGTTGGTTAATTTTGTTTGAAATAAACCAAAGATGTGTTAGAATTGAAAGTTTAAGTTCTGTAATTTACACAATCCAAGTTCTCAAGTAATTTTTGAAGACATTGAACTCATTTTTTACATTCCAAAATATAATTTAAATAATGAAAAATTACAACCGGTATATATATCACAAATCTATTAGGTTTCCAAATTTGTTGTGTGCAAATTTTTTAGTCAAAAATTTCATTGTAAAAGAGGTTTTCCTTGGAGCAACAAGATTGTCTTGATCCTCCGAAAAAACCCTATATACTCTCTCTCCAATATTGAAATCCAATCTAAACCAATACAAACATGTACATGTACACTGATTTGATCATGTGGGCACAAATTTGTTGTTAGTTCCAAGTATTGGAGTTAAGTTTCTAATTAAAGCGTCGATCCTCATATCCCACAAATGAAAACATATATGCAAAAAAAATCATCGTGATCACTCTCAATAAGATTTGAGGCATTGTACAAATGGATTTTTATCTAAAATGCTCAAGAATCACTTGGAGAAATAAAAATCTTCACCTGGTTTTCAAAACCTTGAAGTATAGAGGAACTATGTCTTTTGTAATTTTCCCTTACACAATTATATTTTATATCTAAATTTTTGTTAAATAAATTTTAATCAAAAAAATTATTGAAAATTGTCTATATTTGTTTTACTTCTAGTGCATAACAAGTGAGTTCTTATTTTAATAAAAAAGGATTACAAGGTAAATGAGTATGATTAAGTAGACGAGGCAGAATATATACCTTTAGTTTCATGCATAACATTAGCACAGAAAGCATATGTTCCATCCACAGTTCTTTATTCCCTAATGGTATCCTATAACCATAACATTGATTCACATAGCATGTTCATCAAAAGCTATAACATTATGGATGTTTACTAGCACACTCACATCCAAAAATAAATAGATATAATGATACTTAGTAAAAATGTTCTAACATCATATAAAATTCCGTTTACAAGAATTACATTGGCACATATAACATCGATTTCCCATTATGAAGAAATAGTAAACCTATAGTGATATTCAACATTCAAGATTCAAATACTAAAATAATCCAGCAAATTGCATTGTATTAATCAATTGAATAAAAAAACTAAAGGGAAAAATTATCTATTCGAAAGTTGAAGGCAAACATTAACTTAGGTAGATAAATGTTCCACCCAACCATACACTCTATTGCACTTATTATTTTTATACTAGGCCACCCCAATTGAGGCTATGATACCACTAAGGAAAATTAGAACATTTTTATGGAAAACATTCTATCTTAGGACAAAAAATTACTTATCCCATTGTCTCACCAATAATTTTTTTTCATGGAACAAAAACACTATTTTGGTGACACATTGCTTTCCTTACATATAGAAAGGAGAATACCTTCCTTATCTACTCAATATTCCCTCAAAATTCTCTGAGCTCTCCCTCTATGTGTGCATAGAGGGTCTAGATACTATCCATTAACTCCAACAACATTTACTTAGTTCTTGACCCTTTTCAAGTTTTAAAGGCTTCCTTGCTTGGTAGTTCAACCCACACTATGCTTTCCTCCTTAGATTCTATCCATGGATTCTCCATCACATAGCTTGATATCTTTCTTGGATCCCTTTCCAACCCAATTTTTGAATCTCTCTATGTTCTCCCTCTCTATAATTCACTTCTTTTCTAAAGAATTAGCCTCTAACGATTTGAATCTCTTCCTTATCTATTTTCATAATCTATACATATTTATGTAGTTCCCATCAAATGAATTCAAAATGGTCTCTATCATTCCTTGATTAGCCTCCTAGTATGAATTAATACCTCTAAAACTACTTTCATCGATTGTAGCATAAACCAAGAGAGAATGAATTTATCTCTCCCTCTATTTCTTTATCTCTTATCACCTACTTCTCTTCCATATGATTTTCCTTCTCGATTGTGTCTATCCCCATGCACCTCTCTTCAATATTCATTGCATGAGTTCATAATGGTCACACACAATTCATGTG
Source organism: Pinus taeda (assembly GCA_000404065.3). Lineage (NCBI taxonomy): Eukaryota > Viridiplantae > Streptophyta > Pinopsida > Pinales > Pinaceae > Pinus > Pinus taeda. The sequence continues at coordinate 9,999 of APFE030220492.1, forward strand.
AATGTGAAATGGCCTCCACCATTCACCTTAGAACCAAAATTAATTTCATTTAGGTGATCATTGTATTGTACTATGTTGCATTTCTTAGTCCAATAATGACCAATAATGAAACATTCCTTCTTCCCTACAACTATTTATATACATGCCTCTAAGACTACATGAATCATTGCCTCTCTATAGTCAATTTCCTACATCCAATCGTGATTTTGTTCCCTCCCCATCAACCACATGTGTGGGGGGTATAATGATGAATGAATGAATAAAAAATTCAACTCGTCTCAAACACCCCATGAGACCTAATTTTCCCTCTTATTATGGGGACATGATTTTTTTCAAAGAAAATGTAAGAAAATCTAGGTTTACCAATCCTCTCACAATCCCCGTGATGAAGGTACTTATCGCCATGATTTCGTAATTGTGGAAGGTGTACATCTCCAAAAACACCTCATGTGTTCCATGATTGGTAGTTAAGGTTTCTATATTTTTAGTAAGGAATATGGTGATCAAGGAAAGAGAGTAAAGTTTCGAAAAATGGAAAACTAAGGATTATTCAGTATGTAGAACCCACTAGTACCCTCTCACCTTTCCCATCTCCTGCTAGCATAACCCCTTTTGTATGTGCTCCTATCTCGGGTAGCTCTATTATTTTATTAAATTCAATAAATATAATACATACATTATTCAATGTACCATAAAATTTCTTCCTCATGGTGTAAATAAAGCATGGTAATTAAAATATACATGCTAAACAAAATTGAAAATTTAATCATAATTAAGTATAGTTAATCAATGGGATTCAATACTAGGACATTCTATCATATCCCCCTTCGAATAACACAATCATAAATATTATCTTCTCATTAAAAACACTTCTTTCCTCATTCTTCAGTTGTATTTGCAATGCCATCCTATTCACTATCTTGGTATACCACCAAACTTCAACATTCCAACATATGCCTACATTGGTAATCAAGTAAGAATACATATTATAGAAATTATCAAGAAACACTTATATTATGCACAAGATTTCTCAATTCCATGATGTAAGAATCTAACCCTGAGCCTGGTCATCAATGACATTCAGATAGCAGCGTTCGAAAATAACCAGGAACCGGACCTTAACGCTATTACACATCTGGAAAGCACGCAGAAAATCCATCATATCATCCCGAATCACGGTCTTAGCAATCTCAGGCCTGTAGATGTCAAAGAAAATACCGAAGCTACCACGATGGATAATGCGGCCTTCTAGTTGATGGATACGAACATCGGTTCACCTGCGCAGCCCCATGTTGGAAACAGTGATCAGGTTTACCAAGCGATACATTTAAACATCATTTCCCCTGCGCAGACCCCGGTTATAAACTTCGAGCAGTTTGACCAAAACTCGGTGAACATAAACCCCCATTGCGTAAACTCTAGTGGTTCAGTTGAGGATATAGATAAAAACTTGGTTTTAACTGCGCAGATTAGCTCACATACGGAGGATGGAGCGGCCTTTCAATTCGTCAAGGCATCAGAATCAAAAACAAGAAGGAAAGTCGTAAATTTATCTTCCCAGGTTTTAGAGCCTGAGGTCATTGGTGTTCTGAGAAAAGGCCTTGGATTTGCTGTTGCCCCGAAAAACCTACCTGTTGAGAAATTAATTTGTAATATTGAAAATGGGATCAGCAACCTTACCCTGGAGGACAAGGAAGAATTAAGGCAAGAATGCTCCCTTATTATGAGGAAGGCCAGGGTTCCCAGGAGTAATTTGAGTATAGCAGAACAAAGAGCCTTCAAGTCCCTGCGCAACAATGGAAAAATTGTGGTTCTCAAGGCAGATAAAGGAGGAGCAGCAGTGATTCTCGATAAGGAAGATTATATATGCAAAATGAACGATCACCTAAATTGTGGGAGTTATAAGAAGCTAAACAAGAATCCGATACCCAAAATTATGAAAGAGGTGAAAAAGGCCATCTTGGAATCCAACCTTGATGACAAATTAAAAAAGAGATTAATTCCCTCCAGTGAATGCATACCTAGGATTTATGGACTACCAAAGATCCATAAAGAAGGTGCCCCTCGCAGACCAATTGTCAATACAATTGGATCCCCAACATATGAGCTCGCTAAATATGTTGCAAAGATCCTCAAGCCCCTGGTCGGAAACACTGATTCTTTCATCAAGGACTCCCATGACTTTGTAAAGCTTATTAAGAATGAGAAGTTAGAGCGGGAAGACCTCCTGGTTAGCTTTGACGTGGTGTCCCTATTCACCAAGATTCCTCTTGAAGAGGCCATTCAAGTGATAAGAGAGGTTACTGATCCAGGGACTGCAAGACTGGCCGAAATTTGCTTGCGATCAACAGTTTTCACCTTCCAAGGAGCATATTATGAACAAACAACTGGAGTGGCAATGGGATCCCCCCTTTCACCAATCGTGGCCAACCTATTCATGGAGTATTTTGAAAAGAAGGCCCTAGACTCTTACCCCTTGAAACCAGCGTGGTGGAAGCGATTTGTTGATGATACTAATATAAAGTGGACTCATGGTAAAGCTGAGCTTGACAAATTCTTTATTCACCTGAACTCCATTTCCTCTGATATAAAATTCACTATGGAGCTTGAAGAAAACATGAGCATTCCTTTTTTAGATATCCTCATCATGATAACATTGATAAACATCAGCTAAAAGGGGTCTATAAAATCGATTGCTCATGTGGGAAAAGCTACATTGGTGAAACTGGTCGTTCTCTGCAAACAATACTAAAAGAGCATGGGGCTGATATTAAAAATGAAAGGTCTCGTTCCTCCGCCCTTGCAGAACACTCGTCAAAAACGAAGCACCATGTCTTATTGGAAAACGCCTCCATTATCGCCAAGGAGGAGCATCAACATAAACGAAAGATCAGAGAAGCCCTGGAGATTATCAAACACCCGCACAATCTCAACAGAGACAACGGTATGGAGATTAGTGGAAGCTGGTTTCCCCTAATTAGAAAAATTAACCCCTCAATATAATAAT
>APFE030220492.1:13923-37989 GCA_000404065.3 Pinus taeda
AAAATTTTTAAAATAAAAATTAAATATCAATTAAGTTATTCCTTTAATCAAGAGGCAGCCGACTTCTCAAATAAATTGAGAGCCGACCCTCCTCTCTGCTTTCCTCATCTCTATTTATACCCTAATTGGTTGCTCTTCTTCTATCAAGCTTCAAGTTGCCCTGATGATGGATCCCAGTTGGGATTCGAAACGTTGGCAGAAAAATCCTCTTACTGTGGAATCTCCGATGATTGAATCAAAAATATTATACCACAGAGGTCTCAAATCCAGAATGTAAGAATCTATTCAAATATATGTATGTATTTTTTATTTAATACTTATCTCTATGGATATGCATCTATCCCATATAATGTCTTCCATAGGAAATAATTAATTTCATTATCCTTTCTAACTCACCTGCAAGATTCTAGCCACCATCCCACATGAAATTTTGAGTTTCATCCTCCTTGATACACTCACCCTCTAGGATTAGATGTCCCTTTCTCTAATAAACAATCGCTTAGGTGATCCATCTTTTCATGGATTTCTCATGTAAGGAGAGCACTAACTTACTACTATACATCTACTAGTAGTTTATAATGTGTGGCAAACACAGGGTTCCTTTGTCCTAACAATGGCCTTTCTTCGAGGGTTTCCATCTTCAATAGCCATCATCTACCATGTATCAAATACATACAATTACCATAGATATATTCATAATAATACAACTTATAAATTCCAAGTCTAATTCATAGAGAATATCATATTTCATAAGTATGAGATCCCTTCTCATAGTGTTTGGCTCTTGTGTGTTGTAGCACCTAATCTTTCTTACAAAATTACACTCATTTTCATATTTGAGACCATTCTACCTACAACCTAAACTTTTCAATAAACCAAATAAAAGTGATTATTTATGCATATAATCCTTTCTTTCAATATTTACTACGATCCATGAGGTGTTCTCAGAATAATATTAACAAACTAATAATTCAATCATTTTTAGTTGTTAATCATACTTAATGAAATGGAACTATGATTCAATGTACATTGGTTATTTAACATACCTACCATTACAAGATGAAACTAAATATTTATTCCAATAAACCAATGTGTCAATACTCATGATCACATCTACTCAGTCTATATTTGTCGCTTGATATCAAAATTCTACATTTCTATACCATGTATTCCACCATCATCATTTGAGAGGCCTAGCCAACACCTCAACACATCATCTAGCCACCTCCCATCTATACCTTATGAATAATACAAGGAACCTCCATTCTCTTCTCTATATTACCTTAGGAACCCTCTCCTCTATAAGTGCTCTTCACTATTTTCAAGAAGGTTAAAGTCTACAACACCAATATAAGAAGGGAGACAATTGGACACATGTGCAATATTATATCCTTCCATATCCATCAACAATATGGTCGCACAGATTAGCTCTATTGGCATTCACTTTCATGTGTTATACAAATTCATAACATGATTATGTTACCCATTCAATCATTGTCATGTAACTCAATCATGATATACTAATTCATGGTTGAATCAAAAGGATTATAATAATATTGTCATATGAAAAGCTTCTTCCTTCATTATATCCCACCTAGGTATCATTATCATACATCCATTCCATCATAAAAAAAAAAAAAAAAAAAAAAAATATAAATAAAAAAAAAAAAATGAAATATATAAAGTATGCCTAAAGGAATCCTTGCTCCAAACATTTCAAGTCATATATGTTGGCATGATTAATTTTCATACTTGGATAGTTTCCTTATGCATTCCAAACGTTACTTGATCAGTTGATGTCTCGTGGCAGCTCACATGGTCCCTTAATAAACCTCTTAACAAGAATCCTATCATATTTATCCTTTTCATAAGTTTCTTTATCATAGGCCACTTCATCATCAACATTTTCAACCATTGTTGATTTTGTTTTTGGAATAAACTGTTTCAATACTTGAAATGCCCAATATTCGAGTGCACACTCTACCCATCATCAAGGAAAAATAAAGAAATAAAATATGAAGTGAGTTTAGTAATGAAAATAGAATATAAAGGTAACGGTAAGGATTTAACCATGAAAGAATAAAATGGGTTCCAAGGAATGGAAAATATCTTTAAATCATATAAACTATAATGTAGACATTACAAGAAATTTGAGCCAAAAAAGATAAATTATTTTCTTTATATATTTGATTATTTAAGGAAAGTTTTTTTTTTCCTTTCACTTTGTGGTGTCACAAAATAATCTTCGCCTTTTAAAATATACTATGTTTATTTTATATTTTCTTTGAAAATACTTATTGTTTGTTAAGAAAGGAAAATGAGATGTGCGTAGTTAACTAAAGAGAAAAAATCTCTATGCACTAGGATCCTGTGTTCATCATAGGAGTCCTATTATCATGAGACTGACATTCATCTAATGCAATTATACTTTGATTCCAATACAAAAAAACCATCACATGCTATTAGATGAGAACGATAAATTGTTTAGTGCACTACCATTCTTGAAGTGAAAAATCCCTTGATGATGATTGTTTTGTGACATATTTTTCGAAGTAATGAACATACAAAGACGATTGTTTATATTTGTGTTATATTTTTTAACTCACCAACTGTAGTATTTTAATGAGTTTGTGTTATTACATTCTTTCTTTTTCCATCGTGTAGGAAATTAAGTTTCAATACATATTTATATTCCATTTATTTTCATTTTTCATTTTGTGTTATTTTAAATAATTATTTACCAATTCAACATTATTAGATTTGTCAACTGTAGAATAAAGTGAAACAACTACTACAATAGTTATGATCCAAAAATTAGGTGAAAACCCTACATATGACGAGGAAGCACCATATTCTAAAGTTGTTGGTTTATTTGAACTCGAGGAATTGGAGAAGTATCTACCTTTTAGAAAAGTGATGTATGAGAAAACAAAAGAATTTGATGTAAATATTCATGATTTTGATATAGCTATTCATAGACCTTATTTTCATGTGAAGCCTACAGAATATGAATTACATTAAATATGATTGAGTTATCTAGATGCATCAAGAACAAGTTTGAGAAAAATAATTTCTTTAGTTGAAGATCACACACCTTTTGGGGTGCCTTTCCAACTAGTTTCTCCTTGGGATGTGATAAGACCTTTGTGGTAAAACATGATAAAAACATGCAAAAAGATTTGCAATAGTGTATAATAAGAACCTAGAGCAACATTACTCGTGATTTTTCTTTTCCAAAACATGGAAAATTAGTATATATAATTTAACTAAATATTTTTTATTATTATATATTTTTATACATTATCAAGGAATCAGCAATATTTTACAATATTTTCTATTTTTTTAGAAAATTAGACAAGAATTTGCAATACCATATAGCCTAGTTAAAATTTCGCCAAGATTTAACAAAATTTAATAATTCAGTGAAAGATTTGCCAAAAATTATATATGTATATTATATAGATGAAAAAATAGCCTATGCATTTTTATATATACCATGGGGATTCGCCCATTTATTATACATATAAATTTTGGGGATTTCTTAAAATTTTCCCTACCCCCATTGCCTTCATCTATCGCTTTCTAGATACCAATCCGATTCAGTAATGCCATCATCTCCTGATTCATTATTAGTGAAGGCGAATCCACCTATATGAAGTTCGTTGTCATTTGGAAACAACTCAAGTCACCTAAGTTGTCCCCCTCTACCATCACTTTGTGTGCTTGGGGTGGACACTTCTCGCAGCCTCTTAGCATGTACCGCAATTGTTCAATGACCCTTGCGAGAAAGATTGTCCATGTCGACATTGAGTTTATTGATGCCCCTTTGGATTACAACATTATCTTAAGTCGTACTTACACATATGCCATGTCAGTCCTCGCATCTGTGGTGTTTCGCAAGATGTGCTTCCCCGATGAAGTGAAGATCATTACCATTGATCAATTAACTTACTACGAGTCAACATTCGTAACTTCCCCTCAGTCCATTATCTCGTCAATGTCAGATAAGCAGCCTTCAACTCCTCTCACTGGTGTTTCACCCAGAGTTTACAAAGATTATTCATTGTTGGGTGCTTTCCCTGGTCCTCCCCCTCTCATCTCAAAGCGTAACTCTATGTGTGTTTACATGTTACAAGCTTCAAGGTTTGTTGTCAAACAGTCTGGTACATCCAATCAACAACCAGCTCCTCAGCACCGTGTTGTTTCCATCCCAACTAAGCTCTCTGGATCCATCACCCCAGGACCTCCTCTATTTGTGGGTGCCTCTCCTATGTTTCCATTGGGAACTGTTCCTCCAAGTCTCAACCATCTAGGAGCTATTTCATCAGGACATTACCCTGTAAGCCAAATACCTTTCTTATTCCCCCCTCTGGGAGTATTTTTTGCCCTTTCATCACTTCACTAGTCCTTTCTAACATGACTTTGGGGATCCCAGTATGGTACATCGATCCCCCTACAAGCATTCTACCTGGTGAGCTAAGACCTTATCATGCTTTGACCCCGGTTCAATCGGTCCCTACGTCCCCTGCTGCTGCTTTAGTTCCATCACAACCTCAACAGGAACCTACTCCTGTCGTGGAATCATCTGGACAGGGGGGGAAATCTAAAAGGAAATAACCTAAGGACAAGGTTCCCCAAGCTCCTCTAGCCCCTAAGGCCCCTAAGGCGTCACCGTTGTTCGCTTTGTGTAAAGTTGTTGGACACGCCACCAATAATTGTCCCAAGCTTCCTCATCATAAACGTTTGGTTCATGAAATGTTCCCTAAGTCAAATATCCCTAAATTCCATGTTAACTTGTCGGGTCCACCCAAGAAACTCATAACGTCACGCACCAATCACCCTTGTGCCCGTTGTGATCATCATGGTCACTATTCCCATTATTTCCCTCATCTCGATGAATTTCAAGATTTCCTTGAGGCGCTTCGTGAATACAAGACCACTCATATTGGAACACCTACTCCTCTACCCATGGATTCTGGTACCACTAGTCAACAAAAACAAGGGGACTCTGGTCGCACCATCATGATCCCTCCCCCCAATGTCGAGATGATGGACACCACAGGTCGTATCCTTTACCTATCGTCATCCTTGAGTTCCTTGCAAGTAAAAGTTTTTGAGGTTTCTGCATGCGCTTCTATCGAACCTCTTTTGACAGAATCCCAGGTCTCAATATTCGTATATCCTCCATCTACTAGCTCATCTTCTACCATTACAGATGATGCGTATGTGAACCTTATTTCTTAGGTTGATGCACCAAGTACCGCTGCCGCATCATGTAGTTAGTCTTTCTCTCGTCTGCCCATCTTCCATTCTAATAAGGGCATCATAGAAGCTATTTCTACCCCTGATCACCCTTGCACTTAGGCAAGGGAGCATATTTTTTGGAGGATTCTAAAGGCCATCTCCTTCCTAATTCTCCCAATGCACTCTACCTCAAGAATTTTTTCTCATAGCATATACCTTTGATTTGCGTGTCTTTATTTCTACCATGGAGATAGGTAGATTGCATCATCTCATCCATTGTCATTTGCACCTTTCATATGGATCCATCATCCACACCATATATCGGTCATGCTGACGGTGCAAGTCACTTCTCCAGGAATCTAGCCTCGGCAACCTGGGCCATTTTTACCCCCTTGCATACGTTAGTCCTTTCGAACAGCGTGTGCATTGGATCTACCACCAATAACCAGGCCAAATATGATGCAGTGATAGGTTTGGTATTCGATGTTATCGCTCATTGCATCCTTCATATTCATGTTCATTTCGATTCCTTTCTACTTGTCATGCAATTGAATGGTGTGTATCATATGCATAACCAAGTCCTATTCATAAAATATCTACGCGTTAAGTCGTTGGTACGTGAATTTGAAACCATTACTTTCAGTCATGTTCCTAGAGCCCAAAATAACTATGTAGATACCATTGTAAATAATATTCTAGATTGGCACTTATCACATGTATACCACAGAAGACAGCCATAAACAAAACACATGGTGAACCATCATCGTCATATAAAAATGCATAATCATCTTATGTATTACATAAGTTTTTGGAGCCCATAGCTCTAAATACATCCAATATGCCCATAGCATGTTACAAAAGTCAAAATCAAAGGGACCCACATGTCCCTATATCTATTCATTGTCTGACAGATCCCATGTCAAAGGCTCTGCTCCATCTACATGTAGATCATGTATTGCCTGACCAACCATTGCCATGCACCGCATGATACCTCGCCACTCTGAGGGAAGGTCGGTACACTCATCTGTGTATCAGTTTTCTAACTCATGCCATCTGTGCTCTAAAAATCTGGTCAAGAGTACCTCACATCTACGATGTAGATCAGCGAGTAGCGCACTCTCCTCTAGACCTTGATGTGGCGAAGATGTTCCTAGATCTGCAGCCCAAGGTGTTGTAGCTCGTCCTACATATCCTGCCAGTTTTATCGGTGCTATGTCTGCATACAACGTATTTTACACTCAGTTCCATATACATGTGATAAAAATATGAAATGCACCATAAAAATAACAACTTAGAACTTACCGTATGGTCCCCATGCTTGCCTAGGCAGAAGTGGCAAGTCAGGATCTCCCTGATAGTTCATTCCTATATAAGGGTAATTGTCAATGTAGAGGGGCATTTCATCCCAATCAGAGAAAAACTTGGGTTGGAACACCCGTCCGACTCCCCCTCCTCCTCCTCTCCACAGTAGCTTCCCCCAGCAGTGCATCTTGGGCTCTTGTTGGCCCCCATCTCAGATTTGTACATGAGGACGGATGGTGGGTATCTTCTCAAAGAAGAATGCACACATTACTGTACCAAAAGAACAGTCACGGTTCACCTGCCTCCTGCATAGACTTAACTGTCATTTCACTGATGACAGCATCATCTGGGCCCACCCATAGTAGGTCCCAACCAAAACACTCTCAACCAGCATCATCTGCCCACCAATGATGTGGTGGAATGTCTGGATGCCCAAGTACTGCAACAGCCCATGTCTCTAGCTTGTTTAGATCACCAATCAGGATCGGTGTGCCCTTCACACACACATCCTGTGGACAATGGCGCTCCACAAACTCTGTAATGTTCCTCCCATAAGGCAACACCGGATGGATATTCCCCACCACTTCGAGGGGAGGGAGTCCAGTAAAGAAATAAATATCATGTATGTGAGCTCAATCTTATGCCCTTGCACGACAAAGACCTCTTGGTCTAGATTCTAATGGCTCACAATTCTCGATAGCAAGGCCTCACCTAACCTCATCAATGGGTTCTCTACCAACTTAAGAACCCCATAGCAAGCCAATGCCCCTCAAACCCCCTAATCCCTCTGAATCTTGGATTGAAGGGTATCTAAGTGTCACTCACACCAGTTAATTTTCAGGTCTACCATGCTTGCAAAACACCACATTTCTTATCAGTTCAAAGAAGAAAACACTAGTCTACATTGATCAACCTACAACCCCCACCAGGCCAACAGACCACCCCCCTTTTCAGTCCCAAATCACAGATTTTTTCCCAGAAAGAGTGAGCTCACAGGTTTTCACCTATTTCCTGCAAGCCAAATCACATTTCTGGGCCCAAAAAGTGTGATGTGACTGTCAAGAGGAGCAAGGGTCTCCCAGGGACCTGTCAGGTGCTAAAAATCAGGAAATAAACCACTGAAATTGAAGAGATGAATAAGGCCACCTACCTAAAAGTCATAGATCCTGGTTCTGATGGTCAGTTTGTCTGTTATGATCTCCACAAGATTTATGGTCTCTTCCTCCTCTCCAAATTTACCACATCTCACTTAGCAAATGAATTCAAATTGGAGGGAAAATGTCATTTCGTAGAAAAATCCACAATTTTTATATCACCCATTGTGCCCAAACCATAGCTTAGTTTTATGAACCGTCAACACTGTTGGAAATATATCATTGAGTACTACAATGGGTTTTCCTCAATTTTTGATGATTTGACACTTCACCAAGAATTCATTTTTCCAAGAAGGGTCACTTCATCGCCTCTCAAAATCAAATTTCCTCATAAAGCAACACTTGTATTTTGAGGTTCAGCTCCTCTTAATAATTTTTGTACCATCCTTCATCATGAGTAACCATCATTTACTCATGTTTTCATGGTCCCCACCAAGCCTATTTTGTGTGGCAGCGTCATCAAGTCACCCTTGTTCAGAGCATCTGTGATGAGTCACCCTTGCATCCATGGAGTATATTTCACATCCCATTATATCATGTCACAGTATTCCATCCAAATTTTCATACCATTCATCCTGTGTTGCCCATTTTGGCCTCCAGTCATACTGTCCCCATCCCCTTCAGAGTTGAGTCAGTTGATACCAAGTCAACCATGCACTTTATGCTCTAACAAGGGAAGTCGTTTGTTTGTCCGTTAGTCCCACATTTGTCATTGTCCCTGGTGTCATTCCATCAGAAACATTACTATTTTCCCTCGTGCCTTAGTTGATGATCCTCATTCCCTCATCTATCGCAGGCCCTATTTTGTCTACATCAACTCATTTATTCCAAAAGAACATCCTAGAGGGCTGTGTATTCTTGTTCAGTGCCTCGAATCGAGTAGAGGGACTCATTATTCCCCTTTGACTAGATTGTTTCATGTTTGTGATTCATACACTTGATGGTCCAATGATGCAACAAATTGTACAGTGATTCTCAGGTGTGTGTGAGATGCTTTAGACCTCATGAGGGGGTGGCCCTTCAGGTGGCCCCCCCACATGCCCGGATGCATTCCTATTATGCTACAGCCTCAAATGCAGTTCCACATATTTGATGGGTTCGGTTCCCATTGATCGTAGTGTTCATAGCATGCACGTCTTCTTCAGATGATTCAATTAGTTTTGTAGATCCCTTCCCTATTCAGTAGGGCTTCTTCAATTGTTCTACCCTCCCTTCCACCCACCCATTTTTTAAGGGAAGGGCCTTTATATCTCATGTACTCAGTTGAAATTGTATTCACTCGTGGCTCATGCTTTTTCCATGTGCATTATGTATATGGGACACATTGTATTATTTTCTGACTCATTTATGTCAGCATGTCATGTACCATTCAACATGTACTTCATTGCTCAATTTTATGTTTTTTAGCATACCATTATTTTTGTACTAAGTTATCTCGGTGGGTATAGGTATGCCTCCCCCACCTCATTGAGGTCTGGTACCACAACATAAAAGGAGACTTTCATTGGTCTCGCCCCCTCTGTCCCTATCCTCTTTCGCTTTAGCTCTATTGGTCTCTCTCTCTCTCTCTTTGATTCCACTTTGTTGTCTAAGTGATTGTGTCTTTACAACGTACTTCGGTCATACATTTTGATCCTAACACTCGTACATTGGGGGGCAATCTTTTATCACTAAAAAATTGATCATCTAGCCTAATTTACTAGATGGATCAAAGCACATTATGTAAAGCCAATTTTACCATAGTAAAATTTCTTTCACAGTGATAAATTGCTTAATAAACCACCTTTGTTAAGTAATTTATAATTAAACTCATAAAGAATAAATAAATAAATCACTATTTATTTGATTTTCTTCTAGGAACAATTAATTAAACCATTGTTCAATTATTATTCTTTATCATATTTGACCCAATTATGAAAAATCAACACATAAATTATTAATTATCTTATTTTTCTCTAGGAATAATTAATTATTATTCCTTGTCAAATTTGACTAAAACCCTTAGGAATAATTAAATAAATCATTATTTGTTTATTTTTCCTTAACCAATTTTTTGATATTATTTCTAAATAAAAGTTTAATTATTTTTTCCCTCCTAACCAAATATAATAAAATATTCTAAGTGATTATTCCAAGAATGGGGTTAATAATATTTTATTATTTCTCATTATTCGAGGATAACTCAATATTTTGGTATAAATAGAAGGGTTTTTCATTTATTATTCACTTTTCGTTATCTTCACTATTGCACTTACTGTTGTAACTCTAATTATTTTCATTTTCGCACACCATTTTTCTTCCACTTGAGTTCCCATTGAGCTCAAACTTTTTATTTGTTAGGTTTACACATTATAGAGGAGAGACTCTATCAAAAAGCTGAAGATGTTTGAGGATAGCCAAGAACCCATCCCATAAAGAGGGACTGGCAACATTTATTTGTTCCCTTCACAAGTGTTATAATAAAATCTATTCTTTGTATATCTGGTTTCCATTTGATGATTGGAGTTATTACTGTTTTTTTGTTGTTTAACTATGATTGTGGCATAGATCAGGACTTTGGTAGCTTATGTTTCTATCAATTGTTACAGATCTACAATGTTTAGCAGTCGTTTATATTGTTGAGACTGTTTGTCATCCACAATCTTAAGTGGGTTCTTTTTATACACATTCGAGAAGAATTCACTGCAACACCTTCGAAGAGAGATCACCTTCTTGATAAAGTAATTAGCCTCACTTCACTCCTTGGAATAGGAAAGATAAACTCTCCTCGAAAAACAAGAATCTAAATGGAGGTTAAAAAGTTGAGAAATTTGGATTAAGGAATAAAACAAAAACACCAAATGTTTTCAACATTTTTCTTCATATTGGAAGAGAAAAATAGCCATTAGAAGGTGTTGACCACTGGAGTGGCACCTGATGATTATATGAAGACTCCATGCCCAAGGATGATCTGAAGGACACTTGTACCATCAAATATCATCAGTCAACAAAGTTTTTAAACTCTACTTCTAGTTCTCATCATCTTTCTTGTACCTAGATTACACACCCTGTGGGGAATTGTAATAAGTGATTCTAGTAATGATGATTTTTGAGTTTGTAATGACCTAGGATGTTGGGACTCAATTAGAAAATGAGTACACCTTGGAGAGTTTTTTTTACTAGGTTAATTATCCCCTTTTTTTAGAGGCGGATAATTTTCTAGATTTTTTCACTCACTTTTTACCCCAAAGTCGGGGTGATGGTTTGAATTTTGAGCCCTTGACACATATTAGTGTCTAAAGTCGAAGTATATTACCATATTATATCACACAAAAACTTTTGTGGAATTTAATTAGGTCTAGGTAGTCATTTTTTAATTTTTTTTAATTTTTCGCACTACAGAAATTGCTAATAAAATTGCATTTGTAATGTAATAATTTATGTCTAGAGAAATTATATGGGGTATGAGTAATAAAATTTACACCTCTCACCTTCAACTTTCTACTATTACACACTTTGAGGGGTTAAAAATGTGTTTTAAACCCCCAAAACCCATTTTTCCTAAGTTTAGTGAGAAAATTGGCAAGTAATTAAGCTATAAATTAAATAAATGGAGAAAAATAAATATCCACACATGCTAAATGTTGTGGAAATGAGGTGGAAAATTATGGAGGATATAAAGTGAAGTACCAAGATGATGTGGACTCGTAAAATCAAGGAAATGGCATGTGCTAAAATAAAATCAAATTTCTGGCATTAAACGAAAAAGTTGTTTACTTGGAAATTCGAATTTGTGAAGTTAATGCACATTTGGGAGGATTTGGGAGAAAATTTGGTCGGTATTTTTGTGGAAAATTGTCCCCACACGGGTTACCACCCATATGAACTTGTCGTTCCATCATAAAATTTGAATTTGGCACATAAGGGAAGAAGAAAATGGTTTCCACTTGCAAAAATTCGATTTTTACACTTGGCATTGGAGTTCCATTCAACAAATTCGAATTTCTCTTTGGTATTGTCACATCATTCCACTTGTTTAATCTCTTTACCTTGGGATTGGCTCCAATTTCATTTGTCATTGTCATTATTCATTGGGATTTGCTCCAACTCTCTATATAATAGAGCCATGGGCTCTTATACTATATGATGTTATGAGCTATTGTGCTTGGAAAAGCTCTCCTCTTATGTACACTTGTTCTCAATTTTAATAAAAGACTTTGGAGTTTATTCATGAGTTGTTTTTATTTTGGAGTATGATGATTGGTTAACTATTGGTATAATTTTTTTTGCTCATACTTTGATTTATTTTATTTCCATATGCTCTTGTAGATTTGTTAATGTAAAGCTATCTTGCATTGGCAATTGATTTAGGAGTATGCTCTAGGTGTGGAAATCTCTAGTTATTTTCCAACAAATTTCTATAGTTTTCTTATCGTTGTTTATTTGCTAAATCTATATGGGACTAATATTTGATTGAAGTTTTGTAGAGGAAAATCTTGGTGGGATTCAAATATTAAGCGTGAGGGGAAGTCTTTAGAGAGACCAACCCACTCTTGACACATTCTCCGAAGAGCTCTTATTGTTTCTTTGAATTTCCATAGTTTTAGCTTATAAAGTGGTTTCTTGCTTAGATTTTTTTGGATAGCTTGTCTACAAGTAAATACTTCTAAATTTAAATATCTTTTAAAAAATTGTGCTTTCATTGATTTATTTAGCTATTTAAGAGCATTTTCGGAGTTAGACAAGTGCTGGGGTTCAAACTTCACTCCCATCACTTGATTTGGTTTTATAAATTATTTTGTATCATACTTGTTCATTTTATATGCATTCTACACTAATTTTGTCTTGATTTTCATCCCATAGTTGGAGTTTTGATTGGAATTTTGATAACAAGTGCCTTGAGGAAAGACCATTGAAAACTCTATATTTCTTGTAGGACCTCTCAAACACCCAAGATCTATTCTAAGGAGGTCGTGGAAACTAGAAGGAGCTGCAAAGAAGGCTAGAAGAAGGAGTTCATTTCCCTTTCAGAGATTGCTATAGTTTGGAGGGATATTCTAGTTATTTCTAGCTCTCATCTTGTACAAATCTCCTTCATCTTTTGGGCAGCCCTTTAACAGGGTTTTACACCATTGTAATATCTTAATAAAATATCCTTTTTTTTTCTTGTGGGAGCTTGGGTTTAGCCAAGGCATCCTTTCTCCTTATTTAGAAGGAGGATTTTGTGTGGGTGGATAAATTTTGTCATCTCATCTTTTCTAACTCTCCTTTTTAGTTCATTTTGCATGCTCTAAAATTAACATAGCCTCACCATCACATTTCAATTTCTAAGTTAAATTTTGCTACAAGTTTCATTTGATGCTTTGTCTTTCATTCCTTTTTCTTTGAAGTATAAGTCGGTATTTTTCTTTAGAGTAACTCATTTATTACATGCAAGTATCTCAATTTTGTGTAGCAAGTTTAATTTTTTTGTCTAACATTTTCTCTCTTTACAATTTGCCTCACTATAGGCTCATTTGTGGTTTTGCTCATTTACTTTCAAAGCATACTTTACAAGAAAGCATTCACTTTTTAGCTTCATCTCATTTTCAATTGCTATAATTTTATGGTTTCTGACATTTACAATTCCATTTATTTATGAAGCATATGTTTACATGTCTTGTACAACTTTGAAAGAAATTTTTCGAGTTACATCATTATGAGCATTTCCATCTACTTGAGGCAATTTCATCTTTTGCAAAGCAAACTTACTTGCATCACTTTAATTCACTTACAAGCTAATTTATTTTTTCCAATTGAAGTTACATTTGCAATTTACTTTGAACATTATCTCATTTCCATTATTTTTAAGCATTGCAAATTTCCTTGGGAAAACTTACTTGCATATCGTTCTAGCATAGTTTGCATTTTAACTCAATTAACCTCCAAGCATAAGCTTGGTTGATAGAAAGTATAGGGAAAAAGAGTTTCTTGGAAAGTTCTTCCATCTGGTATGAAGTAAGGTAAAAGTGTTATGAACTTGCAGTTATGAAGGTGGTGTATCCCCTTGTAGGAATGAAGGCACATGCTGGCTCATAAGACTCAAGGGATGGGTATCGTTAATGACACCTCCATGTCCTCGCCCCCTTTCTTACAGCCGCCCCAATTTTTACCCTTTGGTAAGAGCTCAAGAGGAGGACTTCTCATTTATATTAGGCATTTTAGATTAAAAATAACAAATACTAACTGCATTCAAATCTAATATAGGTGCATTTCATGCTAATACATCTTATGATTTCACTTGTAATTGTCCATTTTACTTGTCATTATTGAATATTTTATATTGGCAAGCATTGTTTCATTTTCCTTTTGCAAGTATAACACTAATTATTTTTCCTTTTGCAAGATATCTCTATATTCTTTGATTTAGGCATTGATTATATTTTGAAAAAAATTATATCTTGTATCGATTATCATGCTAACATCTTTGTCTCCATTTCAATATTTCTTTGCTTTCATTTTTGGAAGCATTCTACTTTTGTTTTGAGCAAATGTATCTTTCATTCCTGTTGAGCGATTTATATTAAGGCACTCGTTTTATGGTTTTATTTTGTTAATGATTTTTTATTGCTCATATCATATTTTTCTCATAATTCTTAACAGTAATCTACTTTCACTTTAACATCTATCTTAGAACCTCACATTTATTTTAAATTAGTTTTCCATATTATGGACCACCCCCCATAGCTAACCTAGGAGATAGCTTAAATGGAGAGAGAGGATATTTAGTCTGACAACCCCTTCTCTTAGTTCCCTGCCGCCAATCACACCTTGTGGGGTTGAAGGATTTTCTCACTGACTTGTAGGTAGGTGTAGGAAAAAAGGTCAACAGGGGGATCCAAAAGGAAGATGTTTCCTTAGCCCTTTCTTTCGTAGATATCGCTAGAGGAGGAGTCAACTTCTTTGAAACCATTTTTAAATATTTGGTTTCCTTCCCCATCTAGGAAGTATTGGAGGTTGTGTCTAAATCCCCTCCATAATCAATGAGGAAATGAAAAAGGCCCTAGAGGAAGAGGTATTATAAAATGAGCTAAAAGAGATGATATTCTCTATGCAGAAGGGGGAAGAGTTTGGTCCCTGGTGGATTGCAAGTAGAATTATATATGGATTGTTTTGAATTCTTAAAAGATGATCTACTTAAGGTGTTGTTGGAATCCGACCATTATAGGAATGTGTTTGGAGCGCTCAAATATACCTTCCTCAATGTTATACTTGAGAAAAAATATAGGACTACTTTTCTAGACTTTCTTCAAATATCTTGTTGCAAAAGTGCCTATAAAATCATTTCAAAGATTATTTCCAAACAAATTGAACCTCTTGTGAGTGACATCATATCAAAGGAACAAGTTGGGTTTTTAAATTATTGGAATATTTATGATGTTGTCTCCCTCTCCCAAGAAAATCTTCATTCTATTAAGACTCATAATTTGTTCAAAATGGTGTTACCCAAAGCATTTGATAGGGTAAGTTGTACTTTCCTGCACTTAGTGCTTATTAAGATGGGAATGGGGCTTACTTTTCTGAATTGGATCATGAGTTATCTTATGTAAACTTCCTTAGTGGTGATTATAAATGGAGCCCCATTCCCTTTCTTCAATGCTTCTTGAGGTTTAAGACAACAATCCCCTCCTTTCCCCCTCCTATTTCTCCTTGGAGTAGAACCACTTAGTGTTCTCATACATGAGGCCAAGTTAGATGGATTTTTCAATGGTATTGAGGTATCCTCGAATAATTTTCTCACACACATCCTTTTCATTGATGATATATTAGTCTTCTTTGTGGGGAATCTAGGGCATCTGTCCCATCCAGAATCAATTATTGATCTCTTGAAATCAGCTACTAGGATGTTGATTAATACACAATTATGATATTATACCCTGCTCCCTCAATGATCAAATTTCTTTGTAAGTTGTCCATATTTCCCCTTTTTCTCTTATTCCAATAGATACTAGCTTCAAATACTAGTTTTTCACATTAAATCCAATGCATACCATTATGTGAATTGGTATTGGCTTATCAAGGAAATCAAAGAAATTATTTCATTATGAGTTAATAAATTTCTCTCAAGAGGTGGAAAACTAACATTTTTGAAATATATCATAGAAAGTACACATGTGTACTGGTGCTCAATAACACTAGTTCTCAAAGGCATTCTATATAAAATAAAAATAAAAATACACCTTTCATTTTGTCTAGGTGGGAGCCTGCTAATCAGGAAGCATGCCCTTGGTGAACTAGGACAAGATAGTTATCCCCAAAAATATGGGTGGCTAGGGGGTTAAGAATATATTATTATTCATTAAATCATTTTCCACCCATAATATCTAAAGGCTTATTCACAACACATTACTCTGGGGAAGAAATCTCAAAGCCAAATACATCCCCTCTCTCTCCTTTGTAGACTAGATTAGGTAGCCTTAAAAATCCTCCAAGGAGTCCAATGTGTGGAAAGCCTTGGTGTCGACCTTCCCCCTTATTGGAGATTGAACAACATGGATAATAGGAAATGATAATTAAGTCAAATTGGGTCTTAACCCATGGCCAGGATCGAGGAATGACTTGTGTCTTTCTCCTCCTCTTATCAAACTCATTCGTTGGGAAGGTTTCCTTTTTTCTTTAAGTAGATATCAAATCCCATTCACCCCAATCTTAAGACAAGAGTTGGATTGAAGGACACTCCAACTTTCGGGCTTCTAGGAATTTTGTCAGATGAATGGAAAGGAATCATAGGTCTTATACCTACAAACTTTATCAGACTAAAATTTGATATCAATGATGACCTGACTTGGTCAAAAAATCCCAAGATGGAGATCTTACTTCCAAACTTTGTCATAATTCTTACATTGACTCTCTTTTCATAGGCCGCAAAGTTTGGTCGTGGGAAACTCTTTGGAAAATCCATGCCCATCTTAAATGCAAAATTGCTTTCTAGTTAGTGTTGAATAATAAAATTCTTACTCAGGAAAACTTATAAAAAGAAGCTATGAAGGGCCAAGAATATGTCCCTTATGGAGATCAACAAATGAATCCATCACTCATCTTTTCATTTTTTGTCCCTATATAATGTCAATTATTTATATGGCTTATGTAGAGCTGGGATTTTAGCCTTCTTGATTCCAAGATGAACATTTTGAATGTCTCAAAAAGTGGTGAGAGGACACAACAAACTCCTCAATTTAAAACCTTCCCATGCATTCTTATAAACTACATATGGTGCTTAAGGTATAGTAGCGTTTTCTCGTGTGTGAAAGGACACAACAACTCCTCGATTTGAAACCTTCCCATGCATTCTTATAAACAACATATGGAGGTTAAGGAATAGTGTCATTTTCTCGTGTGTGAACTTAACGTTGATATGAGAGTGGGATTGATCACAAAATCATGTAATGAAGTCTAAATTGAGCCAAAAGAAAAAAATATTAGAGTTCTCATCATGCCACCTCTCGATCAATCCATTCCATGGGGTTATTTTGATGGTGCCCCACAAGGATACCATCTTATATGTGGAGTGACTATTATATTATTTCTCTCTTCATCTCATTATTTATAGATCAAATATGATCCAAGGATTCATTCTAATAATTGAGAAGAGTTTATCGTTGTTGGAATTATGATTGTACTGAGAGGTGGGGTGAATGAGTATAATGGCCAATTTTAACATTATAAAACAATTCAAAACACTTAGCACATTATTCACATAAGCATCACATGAGAGAAATTCAAGACTGCATCAAATGCAATCTATTGTGACTCGGAATGAAAAAACTTTTCTTTTACTCCACCCTTGGTCAGTTTACTTAAGGGCTAATCAATATAAGAGAACCCAAACACGAATCTTTGGTACAAGTTAGCAAGGCCCAAGAAGCTACAAAGCTCTATTAGATTCATTGGGCCTGAGCAATACCAAATGACTTGGATGTTGGTTAGATCCACAAGCACATGTTGTTCATCAATAATGTAGCTTAGATAAAGGACCTTGTCCATGTTGAAGGATCGTTTTTCCAAGTCATAAAATAGGTTATGTTGTCACAGAGGGTGAAAGACCTACTAAATATGTTGCAAGTATTCTACCCAACTCTTTTTGAATATGAGAATATCATCTAGATATACAACCACAAAAAAGTTGATCAAAGGCCACAAAATATAATCCATCAAAGGACATGACCAACCTATTAGAAAATCGGAAAGGTAGAAATATTTTCTTATGTTAATAATTACTTGTGATATTATTATGTGCTTATTAATTTCTTTATTTTCTTCTTTTATCTTCTTCTCATCAAGCAATCATCAAAGAAAACACATGAAGATCAGGGACACCAAAAGTAGGCACTCAGCCAAGGCTAAAACCCGTTTATAAGAGAAAACCCAGTCAGAACTCTTCCTTCAGTAGATTCAAATTAAAATAGACCAATGCCCTATACCCAAAGACCTTCCTCCTCCACCAAGTCAACTCTCAAACTGTTCTTCCAAGCTTCAAAGACCAATTGCAACAATATTGCATCAATGTTGCTTCAATATTGCATCAAGGACATATTTTCAACCCTACTGCATTAGAATTTTGGCCCAACTTCAAGACTACAACTTTGGCCCTCCTACAGGTTTAGTTCCTTTGCACATGTGAGACAAGACAGAGAAAATTTCGACTTCCTTAGCTAAATAATGGCCTCATTCTTCTTCATTAGCCATTTCCTTCTTCCTTCTTGAATTTTTTGCTCTTTATTGCTTCCATCTACAGCAATTCGAATTTGTGAAGGATGTGCTCCAAATGAGTTGAGTTGCTCCAATATATAGTGAGTCTTTGATGTCAAATTCCCTTGTTGAGGCTGACTTGTCCTTCCTTGAGGCCGACTAGGTGGAGGAGGCCTAATTGACCTATTTACATTAAAATGAATTTATTTCTTGACAAATAAAGCCCAAGAAAGGCTTGTTACAATATGACATGGATAAGGAAACTTGACATAAACCCTAGAATCTTACAATGGAGGCTTTGACCTATAAACGATTGAGCCAAGCATGAAACCCATGTTTTAATAAGTCAATTTTATTTAAAATAAAATTTATTTTGCCTTCTTTTGACAAATATATTACATCATTACTTAAATATAATTATGAATACTAACACTAGTTACATTCTTCAACACTCCCTCTTAACTAGGGAGGTATTAATAATTAAATATATAGAGAGGTACATGCAAGATCTCAAAATTAACTACGAAGAGTTCTAGTACACTTATTGTTACAGACTAGATTCCTAACTAGGGTATTCTATCCTAGTGGGACTAAGGGGACTCAAGCTTTAGCCATCTCTAGGTACCATCAGGATTTTAAGCACTGCCACCAACCCAAGGGTCTAGGTGTGTATCAAGGGTCAGAGCTCCATGAACAATGCCACCCTCCCTCTTCTGGATCTAGACAGCAACACATAGGCCATTCAGATGTCCTCCCAAGCATCGTGTCATTAGATGCTTCATCTCTCCCTAATAGACTAAATTAGATATATCCATTTGTCCAAGCATGCTTCCAGAGTGTTCAACCTTCTTATGGAGAGATTTACTTGTACAGACACAACCCCAATTAATAATAATATTTCAAATATACATACAAGTAAGAAGAAACCTTTGGGGTCCTCATTCATTCAGATGTTGCTTATATCATCATCAAGTTATCCAACTACAACTTGCCAGGCATTTTCTTCTTCTTTTACTTCTTCAACAACACCAACTATAGCCTCAGTACTTCTCAAGTCCTTTTCACAAACATTCATTTATAGTTTCATTCTTACTTTGAGATTATGATTGTCACAATATTCCCTCCCTCCCAACTTGGGAGATATAGCTTTTCTTCTATCCAGACTCCCTCTTAACTTGGGGAGATTTTATAACATCGGAGAAACTTCATTCTTCCAAGACTTAATTTCTTTCTTATGGCATCAAGGTCATATTTATCATCATAACTTCCTTTATCATACTTATTATTATCATACGATTATCTTCATCATATTGAAGATTATGTACTTGCAAAAAATTTAATAGAAAGTACAACCAAATACAAACATACAATAGCATGAAGTTAAATATATCATAATAATATTATAATGGAAGCATTTAGACTTTAGATATCAAACGCCTAAACTTAGTTAGGTTCATAAGAGACACATACTAGACTTTCATTTCTTGCTAGGGTTTTTTCATAAACCCTAGATTTCATCCTCGACTCGCAAAACCTTAGATATCAACAATTCAATTTAATAACAATCCTACTATACATATAAAGTTTCAAAAATATGCTTTTACATGTCAAACTCTACCAGGGTTTGTTGCAAACCCTATATTTTATCAACAAAGCTAAATTATATTGAAAACAATATCATCATATCCTAGAATATCAATCTCTACTAGGGCTTTGTCACAAACCCTAAAATTCACAAACTAAAACATGAGTATCAAAAATTAGGTTAACATACTTGCACATACATATATAGGATTTCATGCACTAGAATTTATCATTAATCAATACATCAAAGTTAGATATACAACAAAATTTCTCGAGCTAGGGTTTTGATCAGACGAATACACACCTAGGGTTTCATTCCTAATATTTTATTATAAACATTACAAGGGTTTTCTCAAACTTTAATACACCTAACCCTAAATATCTAGGGCTTCAATATACAACTTAGAAATTAACAAAAAACCCTAAAGAACTAGGGTTTCTATCATAACAAGACCAAAACCTAAACATCAAAAGAATAGGATTTCTAGATTTCATCAACAACCCTAAGTAGGCTAGGGTTTCATAATCAATATTGGCATACCCTAAGATGCTAGGTTTTATAGTGAACCCTTAGAGGTTAGGGTTTCACAAGGATGATCAAAATGATAGTATAACGAGGGTAGATTCAATCTAATGATTAATCACCCTAACAAGAATATTTAAGATTCAAAACCCTAAACATAAAAGTGTCAGTAATGTAAAGAAAATTTCAAAAGAGAATGAACATACCTTTTCTATGAAGAGAGCCTTGCAACACAACTTGTAACTTAACACATACCTTGAACTTTTCTTTAGCAAACCTTGTAGGACATCAGACCTTGACGAGCTTCCTTTGCAAAAGAACTTCTTCCATGATTTAACTCTATCTTTGAAGTCTCCTCAATAATCTTTTATCATTTAGCAAGCTTTCCTAACCTAGGAAAATATGAAAAGGTTATTAACATATAATATAAACAAGTCTTGATGTGAGGAGGAAACCAAACTTGAAAAGATGAAACAAAGAATAAGATACTTATCTTTTGGTAAAATGGTGGAGGCTCCCTCTTAACCCAATCCTCTTTAGGAATACCTACAACCTATCAAGAATAAAAAATGTTCTAACAAGAGATGTTAGACTTGCAAATTCTAGAAATCAAAACATGAAGGAAAACAATTCAAATATTTAAAATAGAAGACTAAGAGAGATATGTTAGAGTGAAGAATTAGTAGTATAAGTCCTTAAATTTTGATTCTTCAGCCTTCTTGTTCTTGGGTGGAGCTTCATCGATAACATTTGCTTGATCCCTATCTATCTTCTTATTCTTTGGATTCTCTAGACATTGATTTTTGTAGTGACCCCTCTTGTGACAGTTGTAACATTCAATCTTGGATAGGTCAACTTTCTTCTTTGGTCCTTTTAACTTCTTAAAGGTTCCATTCTTTTGTGATGAGAACAATAGGCATTAGAGATATTTTCTTCTTCATCCTCCTCCTTCTTAATTACTAATGATATTTGAGCTTCTTCTTAACTACATGCATTCCACATTTCTTCAAATGTTGGAGTATTGTTCATCTTATATAACAATGGTATGTTTTATGCTTTAGCACAATTTACTTCAATATTCCTTTAGTAGCCCATTGACAATTTCCAATTATATCTAGTAGTAATCACATTAACTTAATCACATTGATAGTAAATGCAGATAGAACATAAAAACATGTGCATAAGACAAGCCAAGATAAGAGGACACAAGATTTGGTGAATGCCAGGGAAAAACCCAAAAGCGGGGAAAACCCTTTGATTAAAATTTCTTATTATTATTCAATAGTTTAGCAGAGAGAGAGTACATAGACCAAATTCACTTTCCCGAAACATAGTCAAAATAATGTTGTCAAAACTAGCAATTAACTGCATCCCTAACCAAAAATTCAACTTTGGTCAAATCAGCACCAAAACATCCTCCAAGAAGCAAGATCAATAGTAGTCCAATTCAGCCTTCAAGGAGAGTCAAATTCATCCCAAAACAATTTGGTCAAACATAGTCAAAGGAGAGAGAAATACTAGTGTAATTTTCTACAGTCAAATATGAAGTCAATGCATAAATTAATGTTGGTCAAATTTCCTAAAACATATCGATTTCTATGCCCAGTGTTAGAGTCGGTATTGACAGTCCTCCATCAGAGATCAAAACTCTTTCTGCATTTCATTTTTAGGAGTCCTGCTCCATTCCCTCAGCTGCATTCCACTAGGGGCATGCCATAATCTGACGGAAAAGGTCTTGTCATTCATTTCCCCTCATGTCTGGCACCTGTTGGCTTAGGGCTTTTGTCAATGTTCACTAAATTCCATGACAGTCAATGTTCGATCCTTTAATGGACGAGAGTCATTTTCAGTCATTAGGTATAGGGATTAGTCAATTTGGTCTTCAACCATGTCCAAATAAAGCCATGCAGGCTAGACGGAGACCCTTACAAAGTTATGATTCAGAGATTTTCATCGTCATGTTGACAGATTACGACTTTTCTTCAAAACTTTGTTTTGAAGAAAAGTCATAGTGTGACATTTGTGATAAAATTTCAAAAAAGTCTCCAGTTGATTTCTTCAGGTGCAGTCATGGTTTCCGTGACCAAATTCCCTGTCATACAACCCCTGCAAAAAGTGCTGAAAATTTCATCATTCTAGCTAAAAATTCAAAGGGAAAAGTGAAATTCAGTGTTGCATTAACTCAGTGAAAAGAGACAAAATGAAACTTTAGCAAAGTGGGTTTTTGAAGAAGCAAAAATTTAACCCATGACTTCAAAGTCTTTATATAAGAATTTCCACAAGGAAACAAGGTCATTGTGCAAATCAAGATTATTGAGAAACATAGCAAAGTGATTGAGAGTGCAAAGCACGCGTTTGGAGTGAGTTGGGAGTCATTTTCAGGAGCGCGGCGCACAAACAGAGGGGCGCGGCGCACACAGCACCACCCCACAGTGCAAAGTTTACACGGGCGTGGCGCACACACATAGCATGGTGCACTGGATTTGCTGCGCGGCGCACACCCACAAAGGCCCGAAACTTGTTCCAAATTGCATCAAGTCGCCTTTGAAACCCCTCAAATCGACAGGTAGGCTCTAAATCTTCATGGCTCGTGTATTTTTGTGAATGTTATGGTGGTTCATGGCTATTTATAGTTGCAACAAAAACTCATAAAACCAACCACTAGAAAACATCAAAGTCATTTTGGCTAGGGTTGCAAAATTGTGGTGTTGATGCCAAGGCTCCTCTTTCACCTCTCATTTTTTCCCTCCTCTCTATTTTTCCCTTCCCCCCTTATCCCATTTTTCCCTATTTTTTCCTACCCTAAGCAGTACTAAACCCCTATTCCCTATCCCTCCACTCATTGGTCAATGTAAATCCCAAAACCCTACCCTATAAAATCCCCAAACCCTCCTACATATCCCTGAACAACATTTCCCCCATAACCCCTATTCCCATCATATTATTCCCCTCCTAACACTCCCTTTTTTTCATTGTTCCCCTTGGTGGCAGATATCACAACAACACCTAGTTTCATACCATCATCAAAGGGCAGCCCAAGTACAGTACACACAGCAGTCATGGCATCTGAGCATTCATCGATGTATGAGATGGAAACACAAAGTGATTCATCCTCGGAAGAATAGGCTCCTAGGAGACATCACAAAAGTGGCAAACATGTCAGGGATGAGCCAACTACCCTCACAGAACTGCAGGCCTGCCCTCTTGCTATGTCATGCTTCCAGCATCTATCATGTTTCGATTTTTGTCAAAGGGTGGCTAATGTTCGAGTTCATCATGAGTTGGCCCGTCTTTTTGTGCTTCACCTACATGGAGGTCACTCCATCTTGGCTGGGGTCACCTTCACACTGACACCCGAAACTATCGCATTAGCAACCGGCATACCAAATGTTGGAGAACAGTGGCACAAGAAACAGAAGGTGGATAGGCAATATTATGAGCCTTACATTAAGGCCAGTTTCTTGAGGCAGCTCACAAGAGTCTTTCCATTCAGATATTTGAAAGATGAATATGCTCCACTCATGAAATTGATCATGAAATACTTCAGCTGTG
>APFE030220496.1:0-12013 GCA_000404065.3 Pinus taeda
TCAGATCCTATCAGAATTTGGCTTTGAGCAGCAGCATCTGACTACACTTTGGTGTGATAATCAAAGTGCCATTCAGATTTGCAAAGATCCAGTTCAGCATCAGCGCAGCAAACACATTGAACTTCACATGCACTTCATCAGAAAGCTCATTCATGACCATGTTCTTGAAGTGCAATATTGTTCAACAGATGATCAGGTTGCAGACATCTTCACAAAGGCTCTCACAGAGGCGAAGTTCACTAAACTTCGATATATGCTTGGAGTTCAGGAAGTTGTCACTAAGGGGGGATAGGCTCTAGTGCCTCCTTCCTTCTCCTATTGTGTCATATTTGTAAATCCTTCAATCCTATCCCAAGTTGTTCTTAAGGGGGGATGTTAGGATATTCCGACACATAGGAATAGTTAAGTTCAACTTGGTCTAGTATAGAGTTAGGATAGAGTTAGGTAAAGTGTGTTTCTTTACCGTTGTACATTTTGTAACTTACAATCCGACGGTCACGATATGTAGTGATCCGACGGTTCATTCTCTCCTCGGTATTACCGACACTTGATCCGTGACACCCGATTGGTCCATGAATTCTATTTAAAGCGCATGGAGGGTCATTTGTAGGTTAACCGTGCATGAGAGAAGCTTATGTAAATTTTCATTCTATTATTAATAAATTGCCTGTAGTAGCCACGTTGGCGCAGGCCGTGGACTGTTTCCCTCTCTGAGGGTTTTAACCACGTCAAAATACTGGTGTATTGATCTGTGATCTGTTTGTGAGCGGTGTCCTCTTGGTGTTCTGTCTGAGGAACTTACCCTGTACATTCCTACATCTTAGCCTCCTCAACCTAAGAGGGCTCTCTCAATAGGTTTAAGATTTTTGATTAATGATTAGATGGCTAACTCTAGGAATAAAAATGGATAGAAATGTATATCTGGTTGAATCAAATATTAGCAAACATCTACTGGGCTATGGAGTCAAGATATTCTTCAACAAAACATGGAAGTCAAGGCACTTGGGGTTTACGTCTATAAGTGAAACAATAACACAATGAATAAACATGGTTTACAAGCATGTGAAGGAAGTTAGAGCATTTACCAATGAATTCTAAGTAACACAAGCACATGCCACTACAAATAAGTAATTGAAAAAGGCCATAGAAACATCAAATACATAAACCACTTGTGAATCTTGAGTAGTAAAATTGATCTTTGTATTAAGTTGAAAAACACACAGTCTTCTCCCATAACACAGCTTCTTTTGCTAATAAAAATGCCAACCCTGAGGAATTCGACCTCATGCTTCATATAGAGTCTTTATAATCTTGGATTCTATGATCCATCCTGAAGAGAGTTCAAATTTCTAAAATTGACACCTAGCTACTCATAAAACAAACTCCTAATTACAAACTGACAGCTAATTGTCTTTTAGGAGTCCTAATACAAATAGGAGTAAAACTCCTAAAACATGTTTCAACAACCTTATCTAAGACTTAAATACATTCTTTGACAGCTAATAATCCATGTATTTGACCTTTATGATTCCTCCAACATTGTTACCAACCCTGCTGATCCATGACCTAACTTTCCAAAAACTGTCTTTGAACAACATGTGTAAAACTGGAAAATTTTGATTTCTGAAACTATGGCTTCAAAGAAAGCCTTGTTTCTCTCAACTAGTAACACGTTTGAGGACTGTGAGAGAGGTTATTGTAGCTGGAGATTTTATAAAGAGAAAACACTTTCAGAATTCTAAAATACCTTTGAATTTGGTTAGAAACTGATCATGAAGTGAACTACTAAAACCAGAAAACAAAGTTTTTCTCTCAATGACATTCAGCAGTTTCGTAGCACAAGTTGAGTTATCAATTTTTCCCACCTCATAATGAATTTAAATAAACTAAGAGAGGTTTTTTTATTTAAGCATGGTAGGAAGAAAAAACTCTTTCAGTTTCTAAAAATAAGTTTTAAATTTCTCAAGAACCCCCTTGGAAGTTGACTACTAAAAACAGAAAAAAGTTGTAAAAGTTCACCTTCAGCAGTTTTGTAGCATGCTACAAAACTACTGTGTATGTTCTTTTTTCAACACAGTTTTCAAAAATTTGAATTTTGGGGATTTTCAAAATTTCATAAGGACTGACATGATCACCAAGAACCAAAACAACTTAACTTTATAATATGTTCCTCTTCAAAAATGATCTTCTTTTTAATATCAAAACTAATTCAAGATATATCTTTTACTGCCCTTTTTCATCACCCTGTTTCATTGTTGTTGTAGCCTCTCTTCAGATTTTGTTAACTATATTTCTAGGTCTTCAACCTGTCTCTTCCATCTCCTGTTAGCAACTCTCACTAAACATTCATCATCCTTACAAATCTGGCTTCTTTAATTGCAGGTATGATTGCAAAAATTTAACCCTAAACTTAATGGAATGACTTCTAAATGGAAAATGTTACCCATTTGACCATGAAGTGAACCTAAAGGACTTTATTTGGAAAGAAAAGATGACATTTTATGTCTTCAAACCCTATCACTTACCCTTTTATCAAGACTAAAATGACCTTTAGATCTCCTTGAAATCATGACCAAAAGAAGAGTTGACACAATGATGTTTTGAGAATTTTTCGGTGATAACAGTGGCTCCACCAGGTATAGTGTGCCCTAGTGGTACACTAAGAACCAGTAGCTCTAGTGCTGCTATCCATCCTTTAGAATAAAACTCTGAAATTTTTACCAACCTTCTCCTCAAGCTTAATGGCCTTCACCTCAGGTTTAAGCTTGATGATCACTGCAAAAGAAACAAATCTGAAAAGATGCTCAGTCAACTTTGAGCTTATTCACACACTCCTACCTACCCTATTAGTTGCAATCTCCATTTGTAGCTCAAGGAACATGAAACTTCTAATGAAGCCAGTCATTGATTTGATCTGACACTTGAATCTCTTGAGTGTGCTTGAAGCAAAAATAAACATGATACCGAAATAAATGAGGAAGCATGAGATGTAACTGGTCTTCAAGATGAAAATATAATTGGAAATATGAAGAGTAAATATTTTCCATGTAATCAGCTATAAGGTCAAAAAAGACATGACTAGTTTGATGATTCTCATAACATTCTGGCTATTCAAACTGATCTTCAAAAACAGTGTATTCCTCCTCAATCACAAAAGACAAAGGAAGCAACACCCTCTCTTTGTGTTCTTCCATAGAAAGCTTTTGAAAAGAATGATCATGATCATGAAGGCTATATGATTGAATTTGACCTTGTAAACCTTCAATGTCTTTCTCAATGTTCTTAGCAACTTCATCCAAAATTTCATCTTATCTTCTGTCTTGCACTCAAATGTTTTTAGATAAGAAGATAAGGACAGAAAAAATTTCATCTATTTCTTCATTAATATGATCATCATTCCATTGTTTGAAACCTTAAATTGAAGGATATTTTTCCACCAACTCTGTTCTATCTATCCATTCCTCCAAAAACGTAAGCCAAAAGTCTACAAATGACTTAATAGATTTGACAGGAAAACTTTCAATCCACTGTTTACATTTCCCTTGAAATGAATCATAGAACAACAAAATGCAAATATCCTCATGTTTGACTCTAAGAAGCTCGGTAAAATCACAAAAAACTTATATATGCTTCAAAGTTGAACTCAAATCTTCTCCATTGAATTTTGGACCATTCCTTAAAAAATATGTATCCTTGGGAAAATGATTTGGGAAACCATGAATTTCTGAAAAATTTATACATGCATACCTTGAAACAAGAATGGCAGCATCTGAGCCCTTCATAAGTTCAGTAGAATCACGATAAATCTATGAAAATTGAATTCTTCAACAATGGAGTCGCCAAGCTAGTTTTGCAGCCTCAAAACGATTCCTAAGCTCTTGCTACCTTCAGAAGTTCAGCTTCTTGATTTTGGGAATGAGTAGTCTTCAGACTCCTAGCAAATGCACCAAAATGTTATCACAAAATCCGACACTGATAGGCTACTAATCAAGTAGACTCTGAGTAACTCTTTCAAACCAATCTTTTAGTTTAGGCTTAGCCTCCTCAACCTGAGAGGGCTCTCTCAATAGGTTTAAGATTTTTTATTAATGATTAGATGGATAACTCTAGGAATACAAATGGACAGAAAGGTATATCTGGTTGAATCAAAGATTAGCAAACATCTATTGGGCTATGCAGTCAAGATAGTCTTTAGCAAAACATCATGATCAGCAAAACATGGAAGTCAAGGCACTTGGAGTTTATGTTTATAAGTGAAACTGTAACACAATGAATAAACACAATTTACAACCATGTGAAGGAAGTTAGAGCATTTTTCAATGAATTCTAAGTAACAAAAGCTCATACCACTGCAAATAAGTAATTGAAAAAGGGGATAGAAACATCAAACACATAAACCCCTTGTGAATCTTGAGTAGTAAAACTGATCTTTGTATTAAGTTGAAAAACACACAGTTTACTCCCATAACACAACTTCTTTTGCTAATACAAATGCCAACCTTGAGGAATTCAACCTCATGCTTCATATAGAGTCTTTAAAACCTTGGATTCTATGATCCATCCTTAGGAGCATTTGAAATTCTGAAATTGACACCTATCTGCTCATAAAACAAACTCTTAATTACAAAATGACAGCTAACTGTCTTTTAGGATTCCTAATACAAATAGGAGTAAAACTCCTAAAACATGTTTCAACAACATTATCTAAGACTTAAATACATTATTTGATAGCTACTAATCCATATCTTCGACCTTTATGATGCCTCCAACATTGTTACCAACCCTACTGATCCATGACCTGTCCAAAAACTGTCTTTGAACAACATGTGTAAAACTGGAAAATTCTGATTTCTGAAAATTTGGCTTCAAAGTAAGCCTTCTTTCTCTCAACTGGTAACACATTTGAGGAAAGTGAGAGAGCTTAGTGTAGCTAGATATTTTATGAAGAGAAACCTCTTTCATAATTCTAAAACACCTTTTCATTTGGCCAGAAACTGATCATGAAGTGAACTACTAAAACCAGAAAACAGAGTTTTTCTCTCAATGACTTTCAACAATTTCATAGTGAAAGTTGAGTCATCATTTTTTCCCACCTAATAATGAATCTAAAGAAACGGAGAGAGGTTTTTGTAGTTAAGCATGTTAGGAAGAAAAATTGCTTTCAGTTTTTAAAGATTGGTTTTCAATTTCTCAAGAACCCTTTTGGAAGTTGACTACCAAAAACGGAAAAAAGTGCTAAAAGTTCACCTTCAGCAGTTTCGTAGTACTGTGTATGCTCTTTTTTCAACACAGTTTTCAAAAATTTGAAGTTTGGGGATTTTCAAAATTTCATAAGGACTGATATGATCACCAAGAACCAAAACAATGATGTTCCTCTTCAAAAATGATCTTCTTTTTAATATCAAAATTGATTCAAGATATATCTTTTACTGCCCTTTTACATCACCTTGTTTCATTGAAGCTGTAGCCTCTCTTCAAATTTTGTTAACTATATTTCTAGGTCTTCAACCTGTCTCTTTAATCTCCTGTTAGTATCTCTCACTGTACTTTCATCATCCTTACAAATCTGCCTTCTTTAATTGCGGGTATGATTGCAAAAATTTAACCCTAAACTTAATGGAATGACTTCTAAATGGAAAATGTGACCCATTTGACAATGAAGTGAACATAAATGACTTTATTTGGAAATGAAAGATGACATTTTAGGACTTCAAACCCTATCACTTACCCTTTTATCAAGACTAAAATGACCTTTATACCTCCTTGAAATCATGACCAAAAGTAGAGTTGACACAATGATGTTTTGAGAATTTTTAGGTGATAACAGTATGATTCGCAGAGAAAACATGAATCTGATGGATTTAAAGCATCACGAGTGGTTTGTAGCTTCGCTACTACCACACTTGAGGAGTGCGTTGTCAGAGCAGAAGATAAGGACTCAAGCAAAAGCCTTGGAGATTGCCATGAGATTGCATGAGACCCCAATGCAAGATCCTAATCTAGGAGTTCAGCAGATCCATGCGCAACTAAAGAATATATGCCTTGAGATGCAAATATTGAAGTAGTACAAGACGGTTCGGCTAGAGGTACAGGAAGAAGTATGGTGAAATGCAAGAGTCAGGGTCATGACAAGGACCACTGGCTGGTCTTTATAAATTACCTTGCAGGAGGAGGACCGATGCCTTTAAGGCTATAAGCTTAAGCAGGACCTAGTGTGGCACCTGCTTTCTGGTGCGCTATCTGTCAAGTAGCTGGAAAGCATGCCATGGATAGCTGCCACTTGTTACAGAAGTATACGCAAGCTATGCAATAGTTTTTCTGCAAATTTTGTAGATCGGTGGGACATGATGAGCGTACTTGTAGGCGCTATGAATTGATGATGGATATAATGGCTGCCTACAGAGTTCAGGTTGAAATGCGACCCCCTAACCAAAATGCCAATATGGTGTGGATAGGATTTTAGGGGCGCGAATGAGGCCAAGGCAGAGGAGGACCTAGTAGAGGTCACAAACAGTTGATTTGCTACAATAGTCGAGGACCAGGACACTATGCCCGCAATTGCACTAATCCAACACGCTTGTCGTGCAAGTATTTCACATTGTTTGATCATGAGACAGAATATTGTCTTATGCTAATAGTTAGGATATGTGACAAAACGGCACTACCACCTCTCCTGACTCAAAACTTGCAGATGATGAGGTCTGAGCCACGTGAGGAAGATCTGAATGTAAATATAGTGCTCTGAAGTGGAATCGCGATGGGAGATGATAAGGGGAAACAACCAGAAGACGGTACTTGGGTTCACAAAGCCCTGGCGAAAGAAGTTGAGTTTGATTTGGAGTGCGCTGGGGAAACCTTCATGGAAGCTAAGAAGAGCTTCGTTGAGGCCTCCATGTCAGGAAGCCAAGATAAACCTAAGTTGGAGATGGACCCATCTATGCTCATGACATTCCTGGAAACCTGTATGAAGTTACTACGTGGCAGTAAGGCTATGAAAGGGTTACAAGAACTCATCAATAGATGTGTTGGGATTTCACCAAGACAACCTCATGTAGTCTAGAAGATCGGAAAACATAAAACAAGAACGGGGCGTGAAATGAGACTCACCACATAGATCGGAGAATACGAGATGGATCAAGTCATTCTTGATTTGGGATCAAATGTGAATGTGTTACCAAAATAGACATGGGAGTGAATGGGAAGACCTGCATTATAATGGTCTCTGATTCAGCCAATAATGGAAAATCAGCAAAAAATCATACCCATGGGGCAATTGCACGGAGTAACCGTGGATATTGAGGGAGTGGGCGCGCTGGTAGATTTTGAAGTAATAGAGATTGTTGATGACAACAATCCCTACCCTGCACTCTTGGGAATTGACTAGGCCACTGATATGAACGGGGTAATTAATACGAAGAAGCAAAAGTTTATCTTTGAGAAGAAGTCACTACTCATAATAATACCCTTGGATCCTGTTGAGGGATTGCACTATACGGAACTTGTCCGTGACTATGAAAGCGATGATGATCTAGATTGCATCTATAAGATAACAGCGCGAGACCAAGACTGGCTGAATCCCATCGTGGATGGGTGGATTATGTGGGAGTGTGAAGGTTCCTACACTTCGAATTCCAATGAAGAAGTATAACGATGGCAGAATCGGTTACATAAGGTAACCATAAGGTAACAATGCTGAATTGCAACATGATGATCTGGTCGTTGCGCTGTGTGTCATCAGAAGAAAGGAATCTACCTACTTATGATGGCCTAAATGAGATAGATACCTTCTTGGATGCATTCGAAAGGGACGTGTTAGAAAATCAACGCTTCCAGGCCTTGGACTGGGTACTGTGCACTACACCTACAAGATGGTGGGGTACGCACAAAGGAAGCTTTGATGATTGGTGCAAATGTAGGAGA
The DNA here is from genome assembly GCA_000404065.3 of Pinus taeda. Lineage (NCBI taxonomy): Eukaryota > Viridiplantae > Streptophyta > Pinopsida > Pinales > Pinaceae > Pinus > Pinus taeda. The sequence continues at coordinate 7,921 of APFE030220496.1, forward strand.
ATGATGCGAGTATGATTTAGGAAGCCTAAGATGCGACTAACAGACAAGTATGATGGGCAAGATTATCTGCATGCGCATCTGGCCAAGTGGATGCAGGCCTATGGAGAAATGTCCTACTAAAGCAAATGCACGTGTACTTTGCACTAAAGTACATGCTCAATAAATTGTTGTTGGGGGGTTGAATTTGCAAGTGGCTTTTATTGTTCGAGGAGTATGACTTTGAAGTTGTTGTAAATCCTAGATGATTAAACGTGGGACCAGACCACCTGTCATGCATCGAGATAGGGGAGGAACCTACTATTTTGGAGTAAGGATTACCTGATGCACAACTCTTTGTTGTGCAAGTAGTGAATGGACATTTTGAAGATATAATACACTTTCTAACAACTGGAACTGCGCCAGAAGGATACTCTATCCAACAAAAGAATGAATAAGTGGTGTGTGTGATAGACTTCTTTGTCATTGCTGGGCATCTATACAATATGGGGAATGATGAAATGCTACGAAGGTATGTACTTGAGTTTGAATGAAGTAGCATCCTTATGAATGCTCATGGGGGTGCCGCAAGAGGACATTATGCAAGAAGAGAAATCGCGCAGAAGATTCTATGCGCTGGGTTGTGGTGGCCAACCCTTCATTAGGATTCAAAATCATATTGCAAGGCATGTGATGTATGTCAGCGGACATGAAGGCCATTGCAGAGGGATGAAATGCCTTTGAATCGACAAATGGCATTGCAACGTTTCGAAAAATGGGCAATAGATTTTAAGGACCAATTACACATCAAGGAAAGAAAGGCGTGAGGAATATTATCACTGCGACAAAGTATTTGACTTGTTGGGCAAAAGCACAGTTAGTGAAGGATTGCACAGGTGCGATTTCCATGAAGTTTATATTTGAACATGTACTGATGCGGTTTGGATGTCTGAAGATCTTGATGAGCAATCGTGGTACACATTTCCTGAATGACACAATCAATGCACTAACGGAGGAATTTCAAGTGTATCACTAGAAAAGCACACCTTATCACCCACAAGCTAATGGAACAGTGGAGGTGTTCAAAAAAGTACTTGAAAACATGTTGACCAAGGTATGAAATGCTCAACGAAGTGATTGGGACCTACGCATACCTGCAGCGTTATGGGCTTATCAAACGACATGCAAGAAACTGACGGGACAGGCACCTTTTAGGCTTGTTTATGAAGTGGAAGCCATAATTCCTATGGAATACATCGTGCCTAGTCTGCACATAGTAGCGCTCACAGGTATGATGGATCGCAGAGCCCTATAAGAGAGGCTCACAGAGTTGGATGAGTATGAAGAAGAACGATTTTTGGCTGGATTTCACCAGTAGGTCCAAAAGTAGCGTGAAAAGGTATGGCATGACCGACATATCAAGTTGCGCACATTCAAGGTAAACAATCTGGTTCTGTTGTATGAAAGTAAGTTTGATAAATTCCTTAGAAAGTTCAAGATGCACTGGTCAGGGCCATATATTATTAAGGAGATTACCGACAAAGGCATGGTATAGCTGGTCAAGTTAAATGGAGAACCCTTCTGAGGAAAGGTGAATGGCAGTCGTTTGTAGCCATACACTGGCAATCCAACAATGTGACTATATGGAAGTGGCACAGTCTTAGCGCCCCAGGCAACTGAAAGGAGGCGCGAGACTATAAAATACACTGCCTGAGAGCTACACGATGTTAGGACTATGCGAAGCAGTGAAGTGTCACAAGGTCCGCGACAGTGCGAAGATAGTTGTGCTGGTGTGGAGATCTGCTGGAAAGTGATCATTAAAGTCAGTATTCATGATTTGATGGTTCATTTCATGCCAAATGGAGTAGGCGACATGCATTTAAGGTGAACTTTATGGGTTAGATTCTTGGAAATATGCCACCAATCTAGCATTAATGGGCTGAATATGGGGGGAATGGTCGAATTCAAATTCAAAAGGCCCTATAAATTATAAGTGGTTGTCCAGTGAAAAACACTTGGCATTTTGAGAACTGAGTTGTTCTGCTATCAATTGTTTATGAACTTGTCGAATTTCGAGGCCTTGAGAGCAAGTTCAGTGTTTGAAACATTTCCAAGGGAGATGCAAGACCTTATAACTAGACCAATGTCGACACCCACAGAAGCCACAGAGGAAATTGTGGAAGTGGAAGCCCCAGAGAGCATCTAAGAGATAGTTGAGGTCCCTACATCACCCCATACATTGCAACCTAAGAAGGATAAGTAGATCATGATCCTGGTACACGTCTCACCTAGAAACCCACACAGGACTAAACTCATGTTGCAAGAAAAGGGGAAGGCCATTAATCTAGAGGCCGAAGAAGAGGAGGAAGAATTTGAAGAAATCCTAGTGGATGAGGAGGATGTAGAGATGGAAGTTGAAACCCAAGATGCGGACCCTATTACCTGGTTACTTGAATATGTGCCTCTGTGTAAGGGTAAAACCAAGGTGCTAAAGGATATAAATGAGAGCAAGAGCTCTCTACAAACTCCACTTCTCCCAGATGATATTATTTTTGAGGGACCGCACTTTGGGTGGGTTATTGTGTTGAAATTTGAAGATTGGGACCTCGCAGACCATTAGAAGTTCCCGTATTTAGAAACTGAGAAGCTAATGTACCAGAAGATCAACATGACTACTGGAATGATTTAATTTGAGCCACGCAAATGGCTCAGAGGTGTAGAGAAGGCCGGGTTGCTAAACCTGCTCTGGGTGCCGCATTACCACCGCACCTCAGTGACCATTTTTGTCATTAGGAAACTGCTCTACTTGGTGCATGATGGGTGCTTGTGGCTGGAGGAGCCCATCCCCATCACAGACCATCCGATTCACTGAATTACATGACTACCTTACCCAGGAGAGTATCAAACAAACATTTAAGAGGGAAAAGGTGGTGATTTGGCCCTCACGGAGGTAATGAAAAATAAGTTTAAGTTGGAAAAGAAGAAGCGAGGGTATGCCATCTCCAGAATGAAAAACCCTACAGTCAAGTTCATGAAACAAATATTGGCAGGGAAGGTGATGCAAAAGTGCCACATGGATGAGGTTCCCGTGCTAATGGTTGCACTAGTAGCGCAATGCGCAGAAGGAGTCCAGTTCAACTGGGTGAACTATCTATGCAGCGAGTTCCTTACGAACTGTCGCAAGGCACGGAAGCAGGGAAAAAAATTTCATTATGCATGGCTCCTATTGTCGATTGTACTGATGGCATGAGAGCTGCCATAAGATAGCCTTTTCCCTTCAGTCACACTGAACCTTCCAAAGGAAGAAAAGTACGCTTCACTGTGGGTGACCAAGGATGCGTAGTGGATCAGAGAAAGAAAGATATTTTGGGTGCTAATGGAGATGGACATTCATATGGGGATCAATCACAAGCAATGGTTATCGCCCATAGTCTACAATAGTTTGCAGAGATTTGCAGAGTTCAAAGTGGATTTCCACTACGTCTTCATCAAGGCGCAAAAGGACCCTACAAAGACTGTTTGGTCAATTTAGTGTGTCCTAAATTGCTATATAAATTGTCAATCCAGGAGTCATAAACTGCTGAAGTGAAGTGCACTATATATGCAAGATAACCGTTTTCTTACTTCTTTGTCGTTTTGATTTTTGGTTTGTTTTTGGGTTTATCTTCTTGTTGATTTCTTAATGTGAGATGGAAATTCTAAAAATCAAGTATGGATAAAAGTGTTCAAGGCAATGGTGACCTTTAAAATAATTTCCAAACTTCAAAGTTTTCAAAAGGTTTTCAAACTTGCAATGATGAAATTAATTACTAAGAGAAAATAAAAATGTACCTAAATTCTAATTAAACCAAACAGTGAACTAGTGATTATGAAACCCAGTATCCTTACTACTATATAAAAAGAAAATTGAACTCAAAGTAATTCAAAAACTGTAAGCAAAGTAAACTAAATCATATTACATCAACTCATATTCTGACCCCTCACCATTTGACTCGCTCTGGCTATAGGAGGTAATCATAAACAAATTCAGTAATCTAATATCTAAATTGCATAAAATGAAACTAAGATCAAACTACACATTCATACTTCAATCCCTCACCATTCGACTCGCTCTGGC
>APFE030220501.1:0-61364 GCA_000404065.3 Pinus taeda
TGTGATTGAATTTGTATCATCATCATGCAATTGTTTTATATATTTCATATTTTATGTGTAATTCACTAATTTTTTTTTAATATATTTTTAATATATAATATATAACGTGTCTTGTCATGTTCTGGGGGGTCACCGTGTCACGTGTCAGATACTCATATTTTCATGTCGTCCATGTCCTGTGTCCTCATGTCATGTGACTTAGACTATATGTTTCCACATGTCTCTGAAAATTTCAATCTAAAATATCTTGATAAATAAGTTATAGCAGAAATGCCAAACTGACTTGTTTGAAACTTTAGGATTATTCATAATTCGTAACGTCCATAGCGGATATGTCCGAAATTATAGTGAACTGAAGTTTGAAATTTTTACCACATGTGCATGAAAATCTCTCCTATATCTTCTCAAAATTTCATGGTCAGAAGCATCCTAGATAAAAGTTATAGTGAAAATGCCAAGATGACTTGTTTTCTCCACAAATCACATTTTTTCTCCACCTTGAAAACCTCAAAAGTATTCCAAGCTTCTTTTGTGCTGCTCAGATCTCTTCTTGCTTGGATGCTCTTCAAATGCAGTCATGTATCCTTTATTGTTTCTGCATTTACTTATGCGGCCAATACAATTTTTCATATCTCCTCATTCCTACAGAGTTAGGAGTGCTGTATACTGCTAGAAATGTCTTGGAATAAGCTTTTCAACTATATATCCTATGCTCCCAACTAATAGAGTAAAAAGTTCTTCAAATATTGGGTATCTAAACTATGCATCAAAAAGATTGGGCATCCAAACAATATTTCCAACAATCTTCATTTTGCAATTTTTATTTTGGACATCTGTAGTGCCCCCCTTATGTTTGACATCATTGACAACAACATTTCTATAAATGTGCTGTAATAAAGTGATTTTCATATCTGTTTTATGCTTGGAAAAATTTGCTCTAAGGGATGAAACTTGTTGACATTTGTTTGCTATCTTTTCTCTTGGGCTGCTTAGTGTGTTAGGTTGAAGTGAGATGAAATATGGCCTACTGTTTTCTGCTGTAAATTAATATTTAGGGCAGCCTGAATGTTGAAGTTCATAGGGACTAGATTGGCGAAACCCCATTATGAGGTGAAATTTCTGTTTTATATTAACAATCAAAGAATATGTAAGTTTATACAATGTTAATGGAATCCGTATTTTCCAATTGGATATTTATGCAACAAACTTGTTCTATTTCAATGTTTAATCATATATATATATATATATTTGCCACCCCCAACTCATTATCTCTTGAAATTTTTTGGATTGTGCTCTAGCCATTTTAGAGCACAATGTCCCCTATTTGAGAAATCCAATGCAATCTATAGTACACAGTGTATTTTTTGAATTTGCGCCGAGAGGTGCTCTCCAACTTAGTATGGTATAGATCTTGTAATGTAATGTCCTGTAAACATTTTGACTAGGTCAAAATAAAATAAAATAATTAATAATTATAATTGTCAATAAAACATTTTGATGGGGTTAAATTACATAAAAATACAGATAAAACAAAATTAATAATTATGTTTATGTTTATAATTATAATTAATAATTAAATCATCCTAGATCTGTGATAACCCCTGATCTACGAAGCGCTGAGAGGGTTCAAATCTCTTGAGATACAAACCTCTTTTAATGAAAAGATATTGGATCCCTCTCGACACTTGGTAGATCTAGAGTTAAGATGGATTTAGGCTGGTATTATAAGAATTGCAAACTTGTTTTGCAGATATGTCAATTAAATACTAGAGTGTTGATTTGTGTAGCTTGGGAGGTACTCCAAGCCCTAGGGTGTTGAAGAATCTAGGGAAATTAGTGATAATAGGATTCTTCTAGACTTGATAACAATTTGTGAAGCATTTTTTTCAATTCTTCTTGTCAGCTTGATCTTCTTCTTATTATTAGTGTATGTGTGCTTACTTCATCAAATTGCTATCAAAACATGAAACAAGAACACAAGATATTGGCTCTCTGCCAGGGAAAAACCTCTGTCTCTTAGAGAGGAAAAACATTTCGTAAATTTCTCTTATTGATGCTTCTATAGATCAATGCCAAACCCTAGACCCTTGACAAGAATATCCTCCAAGCACCAGTCGAGTCTTTGTCCTTCTTTTTTCAGCACTTCATCCTCCTTTCGGCACTTCGTTCTTCTTTCTCTAGTGCTTCGTTCTTCTTCTGACAACTGATAGTAGTCTTGGCTATACTTGCTCCAAAAGAGATATTCTTCTTAGATTCTTAGTAGGCTCCTTCACATATGAAGGGTACCTTATTTTCTTTCCAACTGAGCACCTTCTTAAGGTAGAGTTGCAGACTCGTTGTGACAGTAGTGCAGCTCTATTTCTTTGCTCGTGTGAGAGGATACCTTATGAAAGTGAACTCTTCCTTCTTCGCTTGAGTAGGAGGCCATATAAGCCTATGTTTCTAGCCCAAACAATGAGAGATATTTGACTGTGGTAGAGGGCTGCTATGATAGTAGATAGACCCTCTCTTTCTCGCACATGTGACTATAATTTGACCTTAGAACAAACTTCGAAGGCTCAGTTTTATTTCCTCCTTCTTCGTTGCACTAAAGGCTTCCTTTCCTTGTCTTTCTTCACCCTTTTCTCAATTTCCTTTCTTGCTGATTTCAAAGATGCTTGATGCTTTTTGTTGGAGGAGTGGACAACCTCTATATATAGAGGTCTGTCCCTCCTTTAGGCCGACTTGAGGCCGACTAAAAGACTTTAGGCCAACTTGAGGCCGACTAAAAGACTTTAGGCCAACTTGATTTTTATACTTCGGATTTGCTTCTTTGGTGATGTTGTTGAATGGAGGAGACTCGTGACTTTGCTTGGAGGTATTCTTTTCACTCTAATACAAGTATATACACGGTGTAACATGCCCTTAAGGGTCTTCATCATTTCTTTTGACTCTTTGTCTTCCCTATAGCACTTTAACATGTGCTAGACCTATTCAATGAGCAAGAAACTCATTGATATAAATAACAAAAATACTATTTCTTTACTTTTATAAGTACAAATATCAAAATTACATTTATGAAGACCAAACCTAGTTACACCTTCTTCACCTCTCCCTTTTAACTAGGGAGGTATTCATAAATCATTACAAGGTGTTTGTCTATTTTTTCAATCTTGAAGAATTCACATTAGAGAAACCAGTTTGGCAATCCATCTATTATAGCATCATAGTAACCAACATTGTTTTATAGCAAGGCCTTGACTAACAACTCTACCTCTCATAAGGTCAGAGCACAATGTTGTCGAGACCAATGATTTATAGACACCTTTATCATTGTCTCTCAAGGTACATACTCACCTGGGTGTTCACTCAGTATGACCTTCTAGGACTATTCTTGTCTTGGGTTCCCAACGCTCAAAGAATACTGATCCTCTTCCTACTCTTATCTTGGATGCCCTACACATCCTCAAAGAGCCTCAGATGCCAGAGGATTACCCAATCCTCCATTCTTTCTTCCAAAGTGAAGACAAGAATGTTGTGTCTATCTCTTCCTCTTAATTGGGGAAGGTATGCCCAAGTTTCCTCTGACAAGGAACTTGCTAGCTCCTTTGTAAGTAGGAACTTGTTGGAACTCCCTCTTAGCTAGGGACTTGTCCATTCATCAACAACTTCTTCTCCATTGGTCCTTCAACTATTGGATATCCTTCCTCCTTTGATGTCTAGAAGTTTTGTTGAGCTTTTTCTTTGTAGGGCATCGACCATTGATCACTTTGCTTCCTAGTTTGTTATGTCATTTCTTCCTTTGTGGAAAGTGGCCGCCTTGATATATGTCAGGATATTTTGTCATCTGGCTGCTTTGACTATATTTCAGAATGTGTATCATATGGATGCTTAGTTATCCTTGTCTTTTCCAATACTTCGATTTAGTAGCCCTTCTTGACTTCATCTTGATACGACTTCATCAAATAGTTCTTTGTTGGATAGCCTTCCATCATGACATCTTTGTAGACTTGAATCAATTATCTGCATCTTAATATCTCCAAGGCCTTCATGGGTGTCAAGGGTCCTTTGATCTTTTTCTTTGTCAGAGTTGTCATGCCTTCTTTCGGGAGATGTCTTTGATGGATCTTGTCAAAATATGATTCTTTGTGACCATGGTGTTCTTACATCTTTGATCTCTTTCTTCATTTGCTTCTTCATAGATTGTTTAGTCAACCATCTCATACTCCTTATAGGGTACTTCTTCATGTTTACCTTCATTGGTTTGTAATCCATGCTTTCAAGCATGTCATTGGTGAAAGAGATCCTTTTATACTTGATCATGTTTAGAACTATTCCCATGACTCAGTAATACATATGATGACATGTCTAAATATTTATGCATACATAGCTCATCTCGATTCTTCTTTTGATCATCTCAGCTTCTTTTGTTGGTCCTTCTTGATTGAGATTGCCTCAATTTTCTTTCTTCATCTTTTCTCGCCTGCATATGATCCTTTCTTTGAATCCCATGAATGGAACTCCTATTGAGACATTTTCTCTTATTCTTGAACCTTCTTTTGAAGATTCTATTAGAGGATCTTGAAGACCTTCATCCTGCAAATGCTTTTTCCTTTTTGATGATGGAGGCTTTCTAAGATTTAATCATGATCAATTTTCTTTCATCATGGATGAGGTCCTTTAATAGGTATATTATTTCTACATGAATATCTCGAGCTATATCTACATTATGCTCTTATATTCTAGAGGATATCTTTAAACCATGCATTCTATCCTATGTCTATATGCTCCTATGATACTCAAAAGTTGAAACATTGAAAGAAGACTTACGTAAAGAAGTTGACTTAGTCATAGTAGAGATTTGAAGGATCTTCCTTCTTCTGCTTCTTGTCTTCTTCTTTCACTTCTTGATTTATATGAACTTCTTCTCTTTTTCTCTTGTTGTTGTCCTTCTTAAGCTTGGGACAGTCCCTTTTGTAGTGTCCACCAGCCAAAGCTTTGGACTTTGGACATATCTTTGTTGCTTGTTCTTCGTGGACCAAATTTGCCAAATTTTCCCTCTCTCTTGGCCATGGTAGCAAATGCTTTCTTTTTTGATCCCACATCATCCTTGGCTTTGAGTCTAGTTTCCTCATTTTTGCATAGAGACGAAAGTTCACTTAGTGGGGTACCTTCCTTCTTGGCATATATGCTTGATGTGAAGTTGCCCCAATCCTCAAGTAGAGCATTGAGTACTACGATTGTCATTTCTTTGTCAAACATGACTTCTCCTAGTTCTTGGAGTTGATGTCTCATCTTAGAGATCTTCATGAAGTAGGGAGCTATTCCTTCCTTTGATATCTTCATCGAGTACAAATCATTACGTAGAGATATCACTTATTAAGATGTGCTTACCGAGCATAACTCTATTAGTTTATCATAGATTTCTTTTGATGTGTCAAATTTGGAGACATAAGGAATGAGAGAGTCCTTGATAGATTCTATTAGAATCCTTTGAGCTTTTGTCTCATCCTTGTTGTACTTTGCTAAGGCTTGAGTTTGTTCCTTAGCAGGGATAGTGATATTCCCTTTGATGAGGTCTAGAAGTTCACTCTCCTTGAGAAGTAAATCAATATTCTTCTTCCATGCAAAGAAGTTGGTGGTCCCAACCGGTTTGTTGCTTTCCTTGCAAAAAAGGCATTGAGGTATGTTCAGGAGGGGACATATATATATACTTACTTGATAGAGTTTGTGATGTAGTAGTTTTGCTTTCTTCTTGAAGATTAGATGTCTTGCCTTCTTGGATCTTGATGATCTTGAAATTGCTTCCTTCAAATAGACGTGCTTGATGATGAGATTTGGTTGGAGAGAAGGACTTGACTTGTAGTGCTTTTCCCCTTGAAGATGGTGTAGCTTGATGCAGGTCCTTCTCTGATTGGATCTTCTTGTAGGTGCCCTTATATGAAAGGCTTCTCTTCTTGCTTTGTAGTTTTCCTTGATGGATAGTGGATGGTAGATCTCCTTGTCTTTGATGTATTTGAGACTTCTTGGCTTGATGCTTCAACCTTGTAGATGTTCTTGAGATGTCCTTCCTTAATGTGTCACCTTATGAGTGTTCTTGAAATGCCCTTTCCTTGATGTGTCACATTATTTATGATACCATGTTGAAGAATCTAGGGAAATTAGTGATAATAAGATTCTTCTAGACTTGATAACAATTTGTGAAGCACCTTTTTCAATTCTTCTTATTAGCTTGATCTTCTTCTTATTATTAGTGTATGTGTGTTTGCTTCATCAAACTGCTAGCAAAACAAAAGAAACAAGAACACAAGATATTGGCTCTCTGCCAGGGAAAAATGTCTCTCTTAGAGAGGAAAACCCTTTCGTAAATTTCTCTTATTGAAGCTTCTATTGATCAATGCCAAACCCTAGACCCTTGACAAGAATATCCTCTAAGCACAAGTCAAGTTTTTTTCCTTATTTTAACGACACTTCGTCCTCCTTCCGACACTTCGTTCTTCTTTCTTCGGCACTTCGTTCTTCTTCTTGCAACTCATCGTAGTCTTGGTTATACTTGCTCCAAAAGAGATATTCTTCTTTGATGCTTAGTAGGCTCCTTCACATATGAAGGGTACCTTATTTTCTTTCCAAGTGAGCACCTTCTTAAGGTATAGTTGCAGACTTGTGACAACACTGCAACCCTATTTCTTCGCATGTGTGAGGTGATACCTTATGAAAGTGACCTCTTCCTTCTTTGCTTGAGTAGGAGGCCTTATAGGCCTATGTTTCTAGCCCAAACAATGACAGATATGTGAATGTGGTAGAGGGCTGCTATGACAACAGATAGATCCTCTCTTTCTTGCATGTGTGACTATAATTTGACCTTAGAACAGACTTCCAAGGCTTGGTTTTGTTTCCTCCTTCGCTGCATTAGAGGCTCCCTTTCCTCATCCTTCTTTACCCTTTTCTCGACTTCCTTTCTCTTTGATTTTAGAGATGCCTGATGCTTTTCGTTGGAGGAGTGGACAATCTCTATATATAGAGGGTTGTCCCTCCTTTAGGCCGACTTGAGACCGACTAGAAGACTTTAGGTCGACTTGACTTTTATACTTCGGATTTGCTTCTTTGGTGATGTCGTTGCATGGAGGAGACTTGTGAGTTTGCTTGGAGGTATTCTTTTGACTCTAATATAAGTATATACATGGTGTGACATGCCCTTAAGTGTCTTCATCATTTCTTTTGATTTTTTGACTTCCCTATAACACTTTAACATGTGCTAGACCTATTCAATGAGCAAGAAACTCATTGATATAAATAACAAAAATAATATTTCTTTTCTTTTATAAATATAAATATCAAAATTACATTTATGATATTAAAGAGTGATTTTAAGACTCTAACCTAGACCCAAGGTCTTGGAAATTTAACATGGTATCAGAGCGTGTTTGAGCTACTTTGGAAGTAAGTAAATCAGAGTTGTGCACAACGAAGTACAACATGAGAGGGAGTTGGTCACATTGTAAGTGGAGGGCTCACTACAATGTTGAAGTTGCAGGCAGGTCTCTGGTATCAGGACCTGTTGGAGGGGTTGTCCAACTATAGTCCTTGGAAGGAAAGGATCAAGTTGGTCTTGATGGTCAACAGAGTTTGGGAGTTCGCCGAGAAAGAGATCAAGAGGTCAACCGACCCTAAGGAGCTGGAAATATATGAAGATTTGGATTCAAGGGCGAGATTGCTCATCTTAGATGGTGTGAAGGATGCCCTAATACCTCATTTATTTGGGAAGAACAATGCAAAGGAGATGTGGACGAATCTTGAGAATTTGTCCTAGAATAAGAATGAGAACTGAGTATTGGTACTGGAGGATAAGTTGAAGTCCACCAAGATGATAAAGGGTGAAAGTGTGACCTCGTATCTGATGAGATTGTCTCAGGTCAAAGATGAGCTTACTGCCATCGGTGTGTCTACTTCAGATGGAGATATGGTAAGGATTGCCTTGAAAGGGTTCACCGAGGATTGGAAGCCCTTCATCAAAGGGATTGTTGCCAGGGAGAAGTTGCTAGACTGGGATAGGTTGCAGGATGACTTCATTCAAGAAGAGTTGCGAGACAAGGATCTTTATCCAAAGAAGAAGGGTTTAGATGATGACATGGCACTTGCATCGTGAATGAAGGGTAAGCAAAAGAAGGACTTGAGTAAAGTCAAGCATTTCAATTATGGTGAGATGGGTCATCATTCGTTGAGATGTTCGATGAAGAAGGGAGGGAGATGATGAGAAAAGGAAAGGAAAGTATGTCGCCTGTGTTGCCACTTAAGCTGAGATAGATGATCTCTCTGGAGATTGGAAGAGAAGGACTTTGCCATGATCTCTCATTTCTAGCAATGTATTGTCAATGAGGATGGATGGTACTCTGACAATGGTGCGACGAAGCATATTACAGGGTCACAGGAGGTTTTTTAGACTCTAGCTGAATGGGACTCAAAGTTGCACATGATGTTGGGCAACAAGAGTTAGTTGGAGATCCGAGGATCGGGTGTTGTGCCATTTAGAATGGAGACAAGACGTGTGATGTAGGTCTAGGATGTACTGTTTGTACCGAGACTCCGATATAGTGTGATTTTCATCTTGATGATAGAGAGGAAAGGGTTTGAGGTCTTGTTCCACGATGGGAAGGCAAGACTTAGGCCTAGAGGCTCTAAATCCTATGGGATTGTACTCGGTGTTAGAGAGCATGGTCTCTACAGGTTGACGGGCAAGCCTATGGATCATGGAAAGAAGCAAGTGGAGCAGGTATAGGTTTCAGAGAAGTAGGAGCAGGTGCAGGCTTTAGAGGAGTAGATACAGGTTCTCGAGAAGAAGGTACACCTTCTCGAGAAGGTCCAGGTTCCAGAGACTCAGCGGAGTCGAGTTCGAGAGGGAGCTTGCAGATTCAGAGGTAGACTCTGCAGTCCTACAACTGCCAAGAAGGAATCATGGAGAGAGTGGAAGTCATTACAGGATAAGAAGAAGAAGCAGAGTGCTTCCAGTAGTGACAACGACACTTTCGAGAAGGGCGTAGTTCACCATACAGGGATTGCTGCGATTGTGAGTGCCAGCGGTTGGGCAAGTGTTGCGAGCAGTGATGATGATGACAAGAGACTTCCTAGTCATGCAAGTACCTCACTCGCTAAGAGGGAGTGTTGATATGTGTATCTTGGGAGGTACTCGACGTTGTAGGGTTCAGGGTTTGGAGAGCAAAGCACCACAAGGGTCACATATGGGCTTGGAACCCAAGTATGGGGTTTTGCACCCATCGGGATTTGGGTCAAAACGATGATGAATTTGAGCTTGGGAAAATTTGAGGTGATAGAGCTTGGCGAGCCAATTCCAACGCCCCAAAGATCACTCAAATCTAAGCTCTAGAAACGAAGTTATGAAGTTTTGACGTTGACTAGTAATTATTGTTTTTCAAAGTCATGTAGGCTTGATGTAAAATTTAACCAATAGATGTGTCCCTTCATAAATTCGTGGAGCCCTCATGTTGTGTATAAATATGAGGTGAAGTGGAGTCATTCTAATCATCCAAAAAGTGCAACACAGATACATCAAGAGAGCTTGTTGAAGAGGAGGACTTATCCGTTTTAGCCGCAAAGAGGACAGAACAACATGGGTTTTGGAGGTTGGTTCAGGGTCATTTTGTGGAGGCCGAGTTGATGTTAGGAGGGCTGAGGTACCTTCCTAGAGGGCCGAGGTAGAGGAGGTGAGTTTCAAACTGTTTTGGGCTTATTGTATGGGCTGGAAAGTCTGTTTGGAGGGTGGCGTAAGCTACATCAAGGTTGTGTGGTAGGCCATAGGCCATACCACCACAACGAGTGATAGTGTGGGCAGTTTTCGAGGCTGTTTTGTGCCCTAAACTTCAGCGCGGAGGGAGAAGGTTTGCACTAGGAGAGGTCGTAGTTATTTAAGGGCTGTTGGGTGACTTTTTGAGGGCTATTGCAATAGTCTAAGGTGCCCTAACCAGTCACTGTCACAACAGCAGCAAAGTAGACTTGGAGAGCAACAATTTGATGTGTGTTGGATCCTAGTTTAGTGTCAGATTTGGATTAGATTATCTAGCAGCCTGTTGATGCCGTGTGGAGGGTATTTCGTGGTTGTGAAGAGTCTTCCTAGGAGTAGAATTGAGAGTGACGTGATTGGGTGCCATTGATTTGATTGGAGAGTAGTGTGTTGGCTGCCAAAGTAGCCCTAGAGCAGCAAACAAGAAGGACGTTGTTGGTGCGTGATTGGGTGAAGATTAACCTTATGAATAACTCTTTGATGGATGAAAGAGGCTACTAGAAGGCATATTGGAACTCAGGTATTGGCCAACCTAGAGAGCACTTTGATGAGCCGATGTGCATGCAACATAAGTGACTTGCAACATTGTTAGGAGGCAACCCTCTTGGAGTCTCGATGTGTAGTGGCCTTGATGGACTAAGGCGCTACTAGTGAGTAGTACGAGAGCTATTGACTTTTTGAGGGCTATTGCAATAGTCTAAGGTGCCCTAACCAGTCACTGTCACAACAGCAGCAAAGTAGACTTGGAGAGCAACAATTTGATGTGTGTTGGATCCTAGTTTAGTGTCAGATTTGGATTAGATTATCTAGCAGCCTGTTGATGCCGTGTGGAGGGTATTTCGTGGTTGTGAAGAGTCTTCCTAGGAGTAGAATTGAGAGTGACGTGATTGGGTGCCATTGATTTGATTGGAGAGTAGTGTGTTGGCTGCCAAAGTAGCCCTAGAGCAGCAAACAAGAAGGACGTTGTTGGTGCGTGATTGGGTGAAGATTAACCTTATGAATAACTCTTTGATGGATGAAAGAGGCTACTAGAAGGCATATTGGAACTCAGGTATTGGCCAACCTAGAGAGCACTTTGATGAGCCGATGTGCATGCAACATAAGTGACTTGCAACATTGTTAGGAGGCAACCCTCTTGGAGTCTCGATGTGTAGTGGCCTTGATGGACTAAGGCGCTACTAGTGAGTAGTACGAGAGCGAAGGACCGGCATGACAAGATATGACATCAAAGTTGCAACGAATTTTGTCATTATATCTTGTAAACCATAGACTATTGTATTATTCAGAATTGGTTTTATATAATGAAGATTGGGATTGTACAATATTGTACAATTATTAGAATAATGCTAGTTAGTGATTAATGCTCATTCTTATTAGCTGTTTCTAGTTTTATCTTTTTAGCAGTTTCTTAGAAGAAACTAGTTGTTTCTATTTCCTAATAGAAACTTTATGTTTTTATTTCTGTAAATATCTCTGTATTATTCTCCGTTTTACCTGACGTTGTCGCTTGTTGAGTTGAGGATGGGCTCTGTTTGGGGTTTCACTATTACCCTGCTCATTCCTTAGCCGTATTTGGACTCAAGTTACTAGATTTATTAGCTAAGGAGATATTCGATAGCCATCCAAGACTCGCCTATCCTATCTTGAACGCGCTTCAAAGCTTCCGGCTACTGCTGCAGCTACCATAGAATAACTGCTAGTTTACAAGTGGGAAGCATTTTTTTCTCCACGCTTCCTCCGCCCCGTGCCCGCGCTAGAGAACACATCACATGGTCAATTCTCGTGAACCGTCCAACTCGACACAGGCATAGCACTGGGCCTGCTGTTCGGGACATCCGGGCCTAACCGAGGTCGTGAAAACGATCCCTTTGAAGCTTGTTTCTCTCCGCTCGAAGCCGGGAAAGCTGTGCGCTGGTGTCGTTTGAAGCTGAGTCCACTGTGAAAGCTGCGGGCTGTTGTCGTTTGAAGCCGAGTCCACAGTTGGAAGGGCTGTGTTCATTGATCACTGTTAGGGTCTTTCGCTGAGACAGAGTTGTTATTTTATGTGGCAGATTGAAATACTAGAGGAGCCACATACATCTCGAGTGATTGATCTCTTCTAGGATTGGGGATTTTGTTTACCTCTCAGTAACGTGGAAAGAAGTTGCGGGCTTGTCAGATGCCGAGCGGATGCCCTGCCCTCTTGACGGCTTCCTGTGCGCTACTCAAAGGTTTCTCTCTCCGCGTGGTGAAATAAAACCTGAGCCGGGGCAGTATCACGTAAGTACGTAATAGTTCGTTGTTTTTTTTACAGTCAACGAGTGTAAAATCTGCGTGGAAGAATCATTTTTTGTGGCATTCCTTCATATTTACACCATCACGATTGTAAAAGCTGCGTGGAAGAATCAGTTCTTTGGCATTCCTTCATATTTACACCATCATTTGTTAGTTTTTGTCTGGATTAGCCGACATTTGCATTGAAATCCGTGCAGGTTTTTTTTTTGTTCCTTGGTTGTTCTGTCTTGGAAAACATGTAGATGGTCTCATTAACCAATCTAATGTTAGAAGGCAGTCAGCGCTTTAATGGTACCAATTATAACATTTGGAAACAGAGAATGTTGGCCATTTTTGAATATAGGCGTCTTGACCAGCTCGTTTTGGGCCAAGAACTCCGTCTTGGTACTGCTGGTGCTGATCAGGATAAGTTTGATGATCGAAATCAAGAAGCTGCTATGCTTCTCAAACTCTCCATATCTGATGATTAGTTACCACAAATTTCTTCTAGCAAGACACTTGCCGACATCTGGGAACATTTGAAGGAATTGCATGAGACATCCGACAAAGCAGAGCTTTTTTTCTCAGGAATCGGTTGTTCTCCATCATGATGGAAGAACATGTCTTTACAGGAACACCTTAACAAGATTAAAGACATTCGAGATCAGCTCGAAGCCATTGGTCGGACAATGGAGGAAGAAGATATGTTAGTCATCACTTTGAAAAGTCTACCAAAGCCTTATGAGCACTTCATAGAAACACTCAACATTACCTCCACTAATGTTGATCTGAAGTGTCCAGAGTTATGCACCAAACTCATGCAGCATGATCGTTGGAAACAACAGTTTGGTAGTGGTGCTTCATCAGCCCCCTTAGAAAATGCTTTTACTGCCAAATATCAGTCTTCTCAGTGTTTTCAACAGAAAGGTTCTTCTCAGCCTTTTGACCCTGCTAGTAAGAAAAATGTGCAGTGTAATTACTGTCACAAGTTCGGCCACATGAAGAGAGATTGCCGACAGAGGATTGCTTCTGAACAGAAGAAACAGGGAGGGCCCCATCAGGTAGCGAATGTTGCAGGACATTTCGAGCAGACAAAATCTACCTTTTATGCCTTTATCGCTAAAAGGTCTTCAGATCATATTCCGTCTTTAGCCTAGTACATCGACTCTGGTGCATCACGCCATTTCTCTCACAGGCATGACTGGTTTATTAACTTCTCACCCTTCAGTGATTTCATGGTATTCGACGGAGGTGAAGAGTACACAGTGGTTGGCAGAGGTACAATTCAGATCCAGTCTGGTGGGCGCACACTCATCTTCCTGAATGTGTACTATGTTCCTGGTATGGAAATTAATTTGATGTCTATCAGCCAAATTATGAGGAACTCTCCTCAGCTTGATGTAGTGTTCAGTACGCACAAGTTCTCCATTATCGACAGGGAGACTAGTCTTACGGTTGCTGTTGACCTAGAGGATCATGGTTTATATAGGCTTGTTGACATTGGTGATTATCCAGAAGTGGCTCTAGCAGCTCGTGTTTCTCCCATCAGCACTCTGTGGCATTAGCGATATGGGCATCTAAACATGCAGTATCTCTCTCAGCTCTCTCGGGAGGGACTTGTGTCAGGGTTACCTGATATTCAGACTTAGCAGTTGGGAGTATGCAGCGCCTGTCAAGCTGGCAAGCAACATCGATCTTCATTCAAGGATGGAGAATCTTGGCGCGCATGTAAGGTACTCTAGTTAATTCATGCTGATATTTGTGGTCCTATGAATACATCTTCTATTACTGGTTGCAAATATTTTTTGCTTATTGTAGATGATTTTAGTAGAAAGATGTGGGTGTATTTTCTAAAATATAAATCTGATGTATTTAGTATCTTTCAAAAGTTTAAATCCTTAGTTGAAAAAGAGTCTGGTTGTAATATCATGACTCTTAGGACAGATAACGGGGGGAAGGGGGAGATTTTGTTCTTTTGCTTTCTCCAACTTTTGTGATACTCATGGCATCAAACGCCAGTTAACTTCACCCTACACTCCTCAGCAGAACAATGTTGTTGAACGCCGCAACCGTACGGTTGTTGAAATGGCTCGTTCCATGTTACAACACAGGAGTGTTCCGAACAAATTCTCGGCTGAAGCAGTATTTACTGCTCTCTATCTTTTTAACCGATCACCTACTTAAGCTGTTAAAGGGAGGACTTCCGAAGAGGTTTGGTCTGGCCATAAGCCTAAGATTAGTCACCTCAAAGTATTTGGCTCGGTTGCATATGTTGGATTCCAGCTGCTAAGTGCTCTAAGTTGGATTCCAAAAGCCAGAAACTCATGATGACAGGGTACAAGTGATCATCACAAGGCCTATAGGCTGATAGATATAGCCACTGGTCGTCTTAGCTTTAGTCGAGATGTAGTATTTGATGAAGACAGAGGATTCTTTTAGTCTCCTCCTTCTGAGCAGTGTTCCGAGGATCAACCTCACAGTGTTCTTCTTCCGGTAGGTCCACCTGATGGTAGGGATGATACAACATCAATATTTGATGATACTCTACCTGAGCTTCCTCCAGAAAATAACCCTCCTCTTGCTGCTCCTATTGTTCCTGAACCTTCTCCACCTCCTCCTGATATTGGTTCCTCTACTCTCCAGCCTAAATGGTGGGCTAAAACCATTGGTGATCTCCGGGATAATGAGCTCCTTGAAGGTAGAACTTCTAGATATAAGAGCAAAGAACAGTCTACACTAAATTTTGCTCTTATGGCTAACCTGCACAGTATTTTTGAGCCTCAAACCTCTTCAGAGGCTAAGGGTACACCTGAGTGGGAACAGGCTATGAAAGCTGAATTCCAAAGTCTTCAGAAGAATCACACTTGGACCCTTTCTGATCTTCCTGCAGGGAAAAAGCCCATTAGCTGCAAATGGGTGTATAAAGTGAAATACAAAGCAAACGGAACCCTAGACAAGTATAAAGCTCGCCTTGTTTCTCAAGGATTCTCACAGAAGGAAGGCATTGACTATGAGGAGACCTTTGCTCCTACAGCCAAGATGAGTACCATACGGCTTGTCCTTGCCTTAGCAGCTCAGTTCAATTGGAAAGTCCATCAGATGAATGTAAAGAGTGCTTTTTTGAATGGTGACTTATAGGAAGAAGTATACATGACGCAGCCTCCAGGATTCAAGGTTGCCAGTCAAGAACAAAAAGTCTATAGATTAGTCAAAGCACTCTATAGTCTAAAACAAGCTCCTCGGGCTTGGTACGTGAAAATTGATCAGTACCTCACAGATCATGGTTTTCAGCAGAGTCCATCTGATGCAAATCTGTATATCAAGCATACTAGTGATGATATTTTGTTTGTGGTTGTCTATGTGGATGACCTTATCATTACTGGCAGTTCGACACATTTGATCCATGGGATCAAACAGGATTTGTGCAACACTTTTGATATGACAGATTTAGGACTTCTTCATTACTGTTTGGGGGTTGATGTCTCGCAGACTGAGAACAACAACTTTCTCTCTTAGTCCAAGTATGCCAAAAATCTTGTGGACAGATTCCGAATGCAGGATTGCAAACCTACCACGACTCCTATGGAACCAGGGCTCAACCCCTTGTGGATGAAACTTTATTCAAGCAATTAGTGGGTAGCCTCATCTACCTTACTGCCACCAGACCTGACAAGAGTTTTGCAGTGAGCTACATTTCTCGCTTCATGTCAGCTCCTAAGGCTGATCATTGGATAGCAGCGAAGCGTGTGTTGCGTTATGTGCGTGGCACTCCTGATTATGGACTTCTGTACACTCGAAGTTCCAATCCTATACTCAGTGGTTACATAGTTTCTGACTGGGCCGGTTCGGTTGATGACCGTAAATCTACAGCTGGGTATGTGTTTAGTCTAGGATCCGGTGCTGTCACCTGGACTAGTAAGAAGCAGCAGGCAGTGGCTCTTTCCTCAATAGAAGCAGAGTATCGGGGAGCAATTGAGGCATCTTGTGAGGCAGTTTGGCTTCGACGTATGCTTGCGGATATGCATGTTTTCCAGACAGGTCCTACTCCCTTGTTCTGTGATAATCAAGGAGTGCTCAAACTTGCCAAGAATCCAGTGTTTCATGAACGAACAAAGCATGTAGAAACCCATTGTTACTACGTTCGCCAGCTTGTTGAAGACGGATCTGTTCAGTTGCGATATGTTCCCACAACGGAGCAGCATGTCGACATCTTCGCTAAGCCTCTTGGTCCTGATAAGTTTGTAAAATTCAGAGGGTTTATCGGTGTTGTAAATAGATTGAGCATTAAGGGAGGGTATTAGAATAATGCTAGTTAGTGATTAATGCTCATTCTTATTCGCTGTTTCTAGTTTTATCTTTTTAGCAGTTTCTTAGAAGAAACTGGTTGTTTCTATTTCCTAATAGAAACTTGATGTTTCTATTTCTATAAATATCTCTGTATTACTTATTGAGCTTCATTTACTCATGTAAATTAATTCAATTCATTCATTGATTAACAATTTTGTTAAAAGTGTGTATATTTGTGCATATCTGATTTATTGCTTTATATTTCTGCTGTGCAAAGTAGTTTATGGTTGAGATTCTTGGTTTGGTTGCATTAGTGATTTTAAGACTCTAACCTAGACCCAAGGTCATGGAAATTCAATGAGTTTAGGACCAATTATGGGTCTCTATATGATCTTGTACTTCGATATGTAAAGTTATGTGTGTGAAAAATATGTAACTCATGTTCATAATAACTAAACGATTGAATCAATACAACTTATTTTTCACATATTAAATCATTGTTATATGATTATATTGTAAAAGATAGTGTGTGGTAGGCTTATTTATCATGCCGAAATTGGTGCAAAATTGGCATAGAGGACTCTTATATGATTAAATCATTGCTATAGGACCAATTATGGGTCTCTAAATGGTCTCGTACTTCGCTATGTAAAGTTATGTGTGTGTGAAAAATATGTAACTCATGTTCATAATGACTAAATGATTGAATCGATACAACTTATTTTCACATATTAAATCATTGTTATATGATTATATTGTAAAAGATAGTGTGTGGTAGGCTTATTTATTGTGCCGAAATTGGTGCAAAATTGGCATAGAGGACTCTTTCTTGAATGGTATTACAAATTAGTATGACAAATATAACTTTTTTATCCTTCTTTGTATACTTAAATTTTGTTGGTGTTTATCTTACTACGAGACCAGAGGATGCTACCATTACCTCTAAAGGGAGTAAGGCAGATCCCTCTCTACTTTCTTTTGATATTGTGATCAAAGTTGCCTATCCCTCTTTATTAGGGATATTTTCAACCACAAGTACCAATCCTTGCACACCTTACCTCGTTGTGGGACCATTAGGAAGATCACCTCATACTTTCATGTTGCTTTGTCAAATTGGAGCAACAAGAGATACATAAAGCTCTAGAGTACTTCTTACCATAGAGTGGTGAGACTACGATCTCCCCTCAATCCACTGGGGAGTTCCACTAGTATTAGTGGTGCTTGTTTAGAGATGCATGACCAATCATCATAGTGCATGTCCTCATAGTCATAGATGGACCAACTCCAGAAGGATCCAAAGCAGAATGCCTCCTGCCCAGTAGAGTACCTCTGAGACTTAGATGAACAATTAGAGACATATTTGAAGTTTCTTTCCTTTCGCCTTCGATGGTAAGAGAGTAGGGCTTCCTTGGCCCTACTTTCCCCTCAAGTTTAACAATTAGATCCCTCCATATGGATTGAGGACTCCAATTTTGAGCCAGTAGGCTTGAATGTAAAAATAAAAACTGATAACTTTTAGGCTTGAATGTAAAAATAAAAGCTAATAGCTTGTAGGCTTGAATGTAAAAATAAACAATAGTATTTTGTAATAATAATTTATTATATATAAAAATGTATAAGTGATGAATGTTACAATGAGGACCCACATATATATACCTAAGCAGGTGCCCTTTCGTGACTGGGCATGTCTTTTAGATATGCTTTTTCACTTAACTTAATGACTATTTAACATAATCAATATTTAATTATTTAATATTTACATTGATTTTATTTATTTACTTGTTATGAATTATATTCGTAACATAGCCCCTTCCTTCAGAAGCTTTGTCCTCAAAGCTTATTGTCGGCATGTTTCCTTCAGTTTGCATTTGTCATCTCGGCATATGTAACTTGACACCATTGGCACCTCTGCCTGTATAATTCGCTTGGTAACACTGTCTTGAATCCTGGGTTATCGTTTTTTATTTTGTTTTATTTATTTATTTTTAATAACTCTAATTTATTTTTTTGAACTCAATTATTTTTTAATAACTCTAAATATTTTTTTTTGAACTCTATTTTTTTTTTTAAATTACATTAATTATAAAACTTATATATATATATACGGTTATAATTTATATATACTATGTAATTATATAAACTTTTATACGTATACTCGCCGATTCTTGTCTATCCCATGGGTGAAATCTATTGCGCGTAGCTTGCTTAAATTGCGTTTATGAAAATGCCAACATGATCTGTTGTGCAACTCTAATGGCGAGTGAAAGGCTGTACTGGTCATAGCAAAATAGTTGGAATGCATTTAATGTAGCGGAGCCACTATATATATATATATATATTAAAAACCTTATTAACAAACGAACAAGTGTATGACCAACAGTCACATAGTATGAGTGGGGAGTTGACTGGATTTGTGAAAAAGGGAATCTCCAATTGGCCGCTAATCTGAACAACGACGGCCACTGATCCACATCACAGAGCATAGTTCCTCCACATCATAGAGCCAGGAGCCACATGGCATGGTTGCTGACGGGGCTTCGACCTCAGACGCGGCTTAAGTCTGTTAACACCATGGGAATGGTGAACAACGAGAATGGGGAAAAGGGTGAGCGGAGAACCAATGGTTAGTGACAGTCGGATGGTGGGCCAGTCTGTGGCTGTATGCAGACTATCGATGTGTATGCGACAGAAGGTGACAAAGCATGATTACAAGGACTGTATTAGCACAGATGGACGAGATTGCCTCAGTGTTCTCATTGCAGAGATTTCTATTCCCTGATTTCAGTATTCTTCCTCGTGTTTTCTCCTTCCAATTCCATTTTCTTTTCTCTAGTGGAAGGGGCGGCAGTAGAAACGTTGTTGTGTCAAGTTGATTGATGGAGCAACAACGTGATAGGGTCGGTAGGTGGGAACAACATAGTGGAAGGGTGGATTCGATGGTTGACTGCGTGGTTTATTTCTCCAGTCGTGTCTCTGTAGTGTTTCGATCGTAGAGAAAGTAGCTAGGGTTATATTCACTAGATCCATAGCCGTACTCACACTCACAGTGAATTGATATTCCTTCTTCTCACACTCAACTTCTTTCATCTTAAAATGGCTCTCACTGTAAACTATATTTTCTGTAAGAGGATTCCTAATTTTGCTTCTTCCCCTCTCCAGTAAATGTCTGTCCCAGGCTTTAGTAGTGGTTTCTTGATTGCACTTGTTTAGATTCCCCATGGATTGATCTCCCACCATTGGGTTATTCGGCGTGACAGTCGGATTACATGGGATACTTAGCTGAATCATTTCATCCAGTGAAGGCCCTTGGTGTGTCGCATAGCTCGAGTCAAGAAGGACTTGATTGACAAATGCACTGTTATGTGGTTCTGAAACATAGATAACTAAGGGAGGCTCACTGGTGAGAAGCACTAGCCTCTGGCTGAAAATTCTTTGAAATATAGTAACCCATTTTGGCATAATGGCATATCTCAATCCACTCCTGTTCAAGGAAAACACCCTTCTGTAACATTATATCAGCGCCCTTCAATGACATCATGTCATTTTCCCTTATGAAACCAATCTGCAAGACATGAAGAATGGAATAGATGTTGGACGCTATGTTCCATCCAGATTTGGGTAGAAGAGAGTTTACAGGTATTCTATTCTCTGTAGTTTTATCAAGCAAACTAATTTCAGGAGGGAGCCGATGAGGATGTCTATTCTGCGCTGCATTTGATATGTCATGTGCAGTCCTATCTAAGGATTCATTGTAAGCATGGATGCAATTGTTGGGTATCACTTCTAAGGGCTTCATTTTTAAGAGGACAACCAAATAGTTATTCAAATACTTCTGAACAAGTCTTCTAAGAACTGAGGGATATACAATTGGTTGCACATGAGCTTGAGATGCAAGCCACAACAGACAATCTCTTAAATACCCATCTTTAAAGAAGCCTCCCCTAGCACCACCAACCTCATTTTCTGTGATAGAAATTATTGACAAGTTGCCAATTTCTATCCTGTCCAAAGAAGAAACCAACTCGCTTTCTAAATTAGCATGCATAGATCCAATTAACTGTTGATTTTGCGGCATGTTCTCTTCACAATTTTTGGAGTTGATGATGATAAGGGGCAACTTCAAACCGGATGGAGTAGTATTTACAAGACTTCACAATCTGGCTCGCTCAACATCCCACCAAATATCCTCAATCAACCGAAGAGTAATGCCACTGGGCCCTAAACATGTGTCCTCTCTTTCCACATCAAGATCAACTTCATCTGGAGCATCATCTTGATCTATATCAGCGTCATCGGAATCATGCTCAGACTTAACATATTTTGTTTGCATAGATTCTTTAGGCTGAATAAATTTGCTAGTAGGCAACAAATTGAAACTTTGTTTTGAACCTTTGCCCAATGTATTCTCTATAGCTCCTTTTGGCAATATAAATACCTCATGACTTAAAGGTTTGGCATCCTTAAAATCATCAATGTCTTCTTTAGCATTTTCCTCATTGTTATGATATTGTTCATTTTCTTGTTTTTTAAGATAGTCTCCATCCATATCATCATTATCATCTTCTTGATGTATATCAGCTTCATTATAATTATTATCTTGATCTAGATCATCCTCATTCACATCAAGATCGACTTTATCTAAATACTCATCTTGATCTGTATAAGCTTCATCGGAATCATCATCTAGATCATTTT
Source organism: Pinus taeda (assembly GCA_000404065.3). NCBI lineage: Eukaryota > Viridiplantae > Streptophyta > Pinopsida > Pinales > Pinaceae > Pinus > Pinus taeda. The sequence continues at coordinate 21,011 of APFE030220501.1, forward strand.
CCTCATTGTTATGATATTGTTCATTTTCTTGTTTTTTAAGATAGTCTCCATCCATATCATCATTATCATCTTCTTGATCTATATCAGCGTCATCAGAATTGTTATCTTGATCTAGATCATCCTCATTCACATCAAGATCAGCTTTATCTAAATACTCATCTTGATCTGTATAAGCTTCATCGGAATCATCATTTAGATCATTTTCCTTGTTATCGACTTCCTTTCGACATGCTTTAACTTCTGCACATGATTTTTCTAATCGCTGAAATACTTCTTGAATTTTATTAAACTGCTCAACGCAATCAGGATGTGAACGTAATGGCACATTGTGCGGCGAGCAACGTTCAAAGACCCGCATGATTATATTGTGTGCCATGGCTTTGATACCACTGAAGCATAAAAACTGATAGCTTGTAGGCTTGAATGTAAAAATACACGAGGTATTTTGTAATAATAATTTATTATATATAAAAATGTGTAAGTGATGAATGTTACAATGAGGACCCGCATATATATACCTAAGAAGGTGTCCTTTCGTGATTGGGCATGTCTTTTAGTTATGCCTTTTCACTTAACTCAATGACTATTTAACATAATCAATCAATATATAATTATTTAATATTTACATTTATTTTATTTATTTACTTGTTATGAATTATATTCATAACATTCTCACCATAGAGTGGTGAGACTACAATCTCCCCTCAATCCACTGGAAAGTTCCACTGATATTATTGATGCTTATTTAGAGATGCATGACCAGTCCTCATAGTGCATGTCCTCGTAGTCATAGATGGACCAACTCCAGAAGGATCCAAAGCAGAATGCCTCCTGCCCAGTAGAGTACCTCTGAGACTTAGATGAACAATCAGACATGTATTTGGAGTTTCTTTCCTTTTGACTTGGATGGTAGGAGAGCAGGGCTTCCTTGGCCCTACTTTCCCCTCAAGTTTGACAGTTAGATCCCTCCATATGGATTGAGGACTCCAATTCTGAGCCAGTGCCTTGTTTGCCCCCCACCCTCTGTTAAATGACCCTAGATATCTTGATGTCATCCTCAGAAATCTGTCTCTTTCTTGATCATCATCGAGATAGCCAATTTTGTAGTTTCAAACTGTTACTTTGTATCACTGCACCTACGGTTCTGCTATATATATATATATCTTGTGCTGTTGGTTAAACCTGGTGATTAGCCTTGTTAGATACTTATCTATGTTGAACTTTTTTTCGTTAACATCATTTATCTTGCTTTCAACACCACCTAGGAGTTGCTTTTGCACTCTCATATTGTAGTCACGCGGGTTGTATCTCTTAGTCCCATTGACCTACTTTTGTGCTCACTTCTTGGTCATCATTAAAATTGTCTTGTCTTTTTCCACGTTATGAGTTTCTAATATAAAGGGCATGCATAAAATTGAACTGCTGCTTCATGTTTATATTTTACACAATTACAAAATACTGAAATATTAACTTATGCACAGTTTATGTGCCTATGCTTTATTTTTCTCAATTCCGTTATTTATTGTTTTCTATGAGTTTAGTTTGTATACATTTTCTAGAGAGCTGTAATTGTTGATTGAAGGGAATATTAAAGGAAAGGGAACTAGATGAGCTGGATATTGATCTTGCTTTATATGTACTTGGATTCCTTTCAGTGGAGAGATTGTCATTTGAGGAGTTTTTTGATCATGAATTTCTTCGACTTGAAAAGTGGGAATCTTCTCCAAAATTAATCAGGTACAGATGAATATGGGCTTTGTGATTTCTAATAATTTCTATGCAAATTTTGTGTCAACTTTGTATTGTAAGAATATTACTGATATGTTATGCACATAACAATTCAAAAGAAAATGGAGATGGAAGAGATACATAGATATAATTAAATGTGTGTCTGAGAGTTCATTGCATAGGATAGAGAAGACCCAAGTAAGATAAGTTTTTTAATTTTCAACAATGACAAAAACTAGGCAATTGGGACCATGCGATACAAAAATGTGAATGCGAAGTCAGAGTGCTAAGGCCAGTTGTATAAAAGCAAAAGCAAAGACAGCCATTATTTAAGATCTAAACTTTAATGACTTAAAGCGAGAGAGGAATACAATACTTTGGGAGAGGGTAAAATAAAAGAGCCTCAAGTCTCCAAATGTATGTTAGAGAAATATTCAGGATACAATAAAAGTATATTATGACTAATATGGCATTAAATCACCTTGTTAACATAACATGACTTTTTAACATTGCATTATAAGATATATTGCTTGAAGTATATGGCGGTTATTAACTACTCAAATATTTGCTGTATTGAGAAACTTGAACTGCTAGTCTTTGATGTATTTCTCCTCTCTTAGAAAGCACATCACTATATTAGTAGGAAGAGACCTGACATGATACTATCCCTCTGACTAGGCTATATTAACTCTCATAGATGATTACATGATGCAAAATCCAAAGCTAGCCTTTATAGACGAGGATGTACATCCAAGATTCCAAATCAGCCTTCATACCTGAGGCTGTATGTGCTAAAAATGAATAGAAACATGAGCTAAAGACAGTTACAATTATATATTATAATAATCCTCATCCTTGTCAATAAAAATCTAACAGGATGCTTGTTCAGTAGAACTAAAGTTTGGATTGGAAGAAGATGCAGCTCTACTTCCACTTGCATGACCACCAATATCGAGAGAATTAAGAGAGAGCTGCAAGTTTGGGCATCCTACTTCCACATCCCCAAGCTTTATGAGGTCCACTTGTATATGCTTCACCCCTCCTAGACATGAGGCATAGGTTTGAATGCACATATACAAGATCCTTATCCTTCTGCGATACCAGTCTATTGCGCATCACAAAATGAATGAAATTATAATTGGTCCAATTACGTTATGCTGATGAAGAGCTTTCCACTTGTGATAGAATGCGAGTGGCGAGTCTCTTTGCAAATAAACACCGTTTTCCCCATGAGAAGTGCACCATTTAAATGGGTTCATGGTCCTTCTCTTATCCAAAGTTGATATCTCTGCAAAATCCTCTAATTCAGCAGCAAAATAGACAAAGTCCTCCCTTACATCTGTTTGTAAAGAAATTGGAAACAACTTGTAAAGGGCCTTTTTCACTCCATTGGCCACCTCCTTTTACTAATGTGGGGCCTTCATCTTTTAATTGCTTTGAGCAATGAAATCATCATCATAAAATTTTGGATTTAGAGCATGTGCCAAAGTGAATGGAGTGTTAAGGCCATTTTGCCTTGTAACAATGATGGCCTCACTTGCTCTACAAAATCAAAATCAACAAAAGGAAGAGTGGGACCCTCCTATGTGTTGGAAAATGTAAAGTGGCAACTTGTAATTCTTATATTCCTTAACCTTAATATTTGATTGTGAACTTAATTACTCTTATTGTGTTCTTTAGTTAGATCTTTTCATCAAACGAAATTAGGCAAGAACAAAAAAACAATAGAGGACACAAAAGTTAGGCAAGAACAAAACAGCAATAGAGGACACAGAAATTAGGCTCCAAGCTAGGGCAAAACCCCTCCAAGGGGAAAACCCAAAAACTCTTCTCTTCTTAGAATATGCTTCAATTGAGACACAAAGACCCAAACTCAAGACCAAGTCCTTCTCCAAGTACCAAGTTAGCCCTTCCAACAAGTTCGTCCTCGAACTTGCATCAACTAGCTACAACCTACGACTGTTACTTGAGTTCTGCACCTTGTTTTGCACCTTCGGCCAATTCTGTGCCTATGGCCTGTTCTGCACCTAGTTCTATACCTTTGGCTTGTTCCGCACTCAGTTCTATACCTTTGACCTGTTCCACACCTGGTTTTGTACCTTAGACTTTTTTCGTACCTGGTACTGTACCTTCAACCTATTCTGCACCTGGTTCTGCACTTTCGACCTGTTCCACACACAGTTCTATACCTTTGTACTGTTCCACACCCAAATCTATACATTTGGCCTATTTTGTATCCAGTTTTGTACCTTTCAAGAGAGATCAAGCTTATTGAGTGAGTGAGTGCCAAATGAGGTCAAACTGCTTCCTTTATATAACCTTCTCAAGGGGTTGAATTCCATCCTTTGGGCCGACTTGTACTTTTGGCGTTTCCCATACTTTCTAGACTAAAAAATAATTCTTTTTACAATTACAAATTGACCGGAAGGGTTTTATAAACATGATCTTGACTCCTTTGACTCATACAATAAATCCTAAGACGCAACAAACCCTAGAAGCACAAAGAACATGCTTTTACGTAGAAGACCATAATAATGAGCATGAAACCCATGCTTTATAATAATAACTTTTTCTTTTCTTCTCTTGTTTGTTACATAGTGAGTGCCAAATGAGGTCAAACTGCTTCCTTTATATAACCTTCTCAAGGGGTCGAATTCCATCCTTTGGGCCGACTTGTAACTACCAAGGCCGACTTGTACTTTTGGTGTTTCCCAGTCTTTCTAGACTAAAAAGTAATTCTTTTTACAATTACAAATTGCCCAAAAGGGTTTTATAAACATGATCTTGACTCCTTTGACTCATACAATAAATCCTAAGACACAACAAACCCTAGAAGCACGAAGAACATGCTTTTACCTAGAAGACCATCAATAATGAGCATGAAACCCATGCTTTATAATAATAACTTTTTCTTTTCTTCTCTTGTTTGTTACATAGGATACATGTTGAAATGAGTACAATGATTATGAAGGCCGAAACTAGTTACATTTTAAACACTACCTCTTAACTATTGCGGTATTCATAATTGTACAACATCATTCTCACATTGAAGAGTTTTCATAAGAAGAGTCAGATTGATAAGCCATACTTTAAGCATCATCATCATGACCAACACTATTTCTGAGGCCTAACTAGACAAGCTCTTCTTTAATTAAGAGCATTATGCAGGGAGGCTTTGTGAAATTTTCAACTTCTGAAATCCTATTACAAAAACTAGAATTATTTATTCTAATTGTAAATTTATTTAACAGTTTATTGCTACAACAACAACAAAATAATCACACTACGATCTTCACAAAAATAATGCAGAAAATAAAAGCATTGGAAACTGAGAAATATGCTAGCACACACAAAAAAATTGACACACTTACTTTTGGACAGATGTCCCTAGAAAAACCCAACTTGGGAAAGCCGGTGTAGTAGCTGAGGGTTTTAATTATTAAGCTGCAGTGAAATAATCCGAGTACAATTTAGTTGTCGAAAACTAGCAATCTTACCGAGAAAATACTGGCAAAAATCTAGTGAGGAAGTTTCCTCACCCCACAAGTAATTCAACACTGAAGACTGGCTTCTGAAACCACTCCACAAATTGCCTTGTGTCACCCTTTGTGCAGGCACAAATCTGTACGACCTAGATCTCACACTGAGCTTCCTATTCACCTTGTCACAGACTCTGGAAACGTTTGTCTTGGCCTTTGCCAAGTTTTTCTGCCTCTACAACTCTGAAACGACTTATCAAATTTACTGCCTCTTAGAGGTTTCTGCCTGACCCTTGCACAACCTCTCTGGGGCCATCTCTGCCTCTTTGCAAGGTACTCTCTGGAACTTGAAAATCTTCCTTCGGATCACTGTCCTTTCTCCTCTCTGCTTCCTTCTCTGGCTTGAACTCTTCCGGCAACTGCTGTTGCTCTCCGGAGGATTGAATTGCACAAGGAAATTGATCTCAAGTGTGTGTTCTCCATCTACCCATCGACTCGGTCTTATAATCTCTAGTTGGGACTCCAGCAGCCAAGATTAAAAGATAATTCATGGCTGAGAACATATCTGTATCGATCTGTGTGAGTTTCCATATGATTCACACCTTTCTCAATTAAAACTTTTTAATTAACCTTTTTTCCTAAGTTCAGGCTTAGAACATATTTAAAAATAGGCTAATAATTTAATTGAGAGACTTCTAGGTGGAATTTCTAGAAATGATTAATGGGTTATGGAGAACTCATGTGTTTTAGACTCTCCACAAAGTCTCAAGACTAGAAACACCAATCGATGCTACAAAAACTAATAGGCTTTACGTGTGATACCGCACTACCTCTACAAGGTAAATAAACCCATTCAGATGTCGACAAGGTATTCCCTTTTAGGACTATTCTTATCTTGGATCTCCAATCCTGAGTCCTCAAACAATATCGGTCCTCTTCGACCACTCTTCTCTTAATTGCCTATCCAATTGTCAAAGAGTGTCAGTGCCTTTCCTTTCTTTGATATTATATCCTCAAGGAAACCACAGATGCTTACCCAATCCTCCACCATTCTCTCTTCATGATCTTCACTTAGATTTACGGCTTTTAGTCCTAGTCAAGTGCATGACTCATGAAGAAGAGAATGCCCATGTGATGTTCAACATCAATACCTATCAAATTGAGAGGACATCCCTATTCTCCCTTAACCTTGAGAATATTACCTTGCTCCTTTTTCAAGGAGACTCCTTTGCTCCCTATAATATTCCTAATGGAAATATACAATAATAAACAAAAAAAACATAACCAAAAACACATTAGAACACCATTTTAAAGCCAAAAACTGTGTTGTTGAGCCATTTTATTATAATATGAAGAGGGTACAATAAGGTGTTGGAAAGAGTGCAGTTGGGCTTGCTCAAGGCAAGCTAACTAAGCCCAAATGAATAATAAGAAGGCCCCCTCAAATATTTTGCTGCTCTATTTGCTGCCGCTATGCTGAACAACCGAGAAATATGTTGCTGGGTGTGAAGATCTGTTGCTAGGTTCTCCTCCGATGCTCAAAAAATAATGGGAAATTAACCCCGCCTCTCCACCAATAACCTACAAAAACACATGAAGGAATTGAATAAATATTGACCTCGGAATTTTGGCCCAAATTTCCCCTAGCTCTTCTAGCTGTTGCCTGGATTGGGACCCTTGTTTGACCCTTCAAATCTGCCCAGAAAATCCTGACAAATTATTTCTAAGGTCCTTGTCAAAAACCCAGAAAGGGTTTGTCCTAGTTTTGACGCTCCAAAATTGACCCCAAATGCTTGGCCCTCCTCCACAAGCAGAAGATGTAACCTGTAGCAAATGCTGCATTCGCCGCTCCACCAAAATGCTAGAAAATCCCCCACAACACTTCCGTTGACTCCACCTGAAGTTTTAGGCCCAAACTCTGTTCACTCCTCAACTCGCAAGTGTCACCTCCAAGCACTGCACAGTCCCTACGTTGCTGCCAGTGTCTCCTCTACACAAACTCGCACTCCCATTGCTGGAACAATCGGAAAGGGATGGAACTCCTTGCTTGCGTTGACACTCGAAATCCACTGAAGCAAGGGTTGAGATCTTTGCTCGGAGACACCCTTGTGCTAAAGAACACTTGCAGACCTGGCTTCCGCTCAAGTGTGCTATGTCAAAGACAAGTTTCTGAATAGATGAATGAGTGACCAAAATGAGTGCCGCTTGCTCTATTTATAATTCGTGGCTCCTCTCCTTGTGGTCCCCACTCTCTCTCTCTCTCTCTCCTAATTCACAGTCCCTTCTCTTTCCTCTCTCGTCCAAGAGTAAGAGTTCCCTCCTTGGGTCGAATTTCGCTTTCTTGTGGTCCCCACTTTCCACTAGAGCTACAATATTCTCTTTTCCTCCTAAGTCCCAGTGCCAGAATTGCGTCCTCTCCCCAAATTCATCTCTAATGCTGAAAATCAGCATTGGGTATGTTACAGTCCTCCATGCCAAAAGTTTCTTGTCCTCAAGTAATGCCTGAACCAACGCCTCCTCTGTTTGTTGATCACCCCTATCACCATCAGTAATACTGGGGTCCCAAACGGGCCACTGAGTCATCCCAGGTCTCTGCATTGTCCTGAAATGAAAGATTCTGTCAATACCAGGATGCCAATCCATCTTGGCCCACGTGAAGCTCCCCTCACTCCACTCACTATCTTGCCCGGTATAAGTACCAAGAGTCCCCTGTATACCATCAATGAGTAGGGGATGACGATAATGCGACACCATTCCCAACTCCTCGTGAAGTTGTACTATCACGTAGGCCATCCCATGCACTCTAGGAGTATACTCTCGAAGATACCACCTAATCCCTACAGAGATAGTGTGTTGCTCACGTCAGCTTCTCCTGATATCATCTTTGCTGGCCCACCTGCCATGCTAATGAAGTCCCCCACGCCGTCGATGACTCGCTAAAGTCCAATGGAAGATTTGCATGATCTCCCCGTATAGTAGCCAGCTCATCCCTAAAGGTTATTGAGCTGTGAAGAGCAGTGATGATTTGGTCCCTTGCTAATCTCAGAGTGGTGCCACCGTGCTGAGGATGCGCTACGTTGATTACGACATACTCCCCACCATGTGCAGATTGTATCCTCCTCTCATGAGGCTTAGTGGCGAAAGATCTATGAGAGTCAAGCTCATCCTGCGTGGGCATCCCCATGATGCTAATATCTACCCCTCCATTGCCAATCTCGACCCTGAGCCATAACAAGATAAGTCTGCCTCGCATGTCGTGGAGGTCTCAATATTTCCCCATGTGTCAAACCCAAAGCGAATTGGGTTGTTGATTTGGGGTAGCATCGAATGTGCTCTAGCCACGAAAATTGGTGGAGAGGATAAAGCACATGAGATCTCCAATACCCAGATATGGTTTGGGTAGATTTTAAACAGTTTGAGAGATATTAAATTAATTAATATTTTTAATGGAGTCCCTAAGTCTAAACTTAGGGAAAATAAAATATTAATGTGAATTAATATAAAACTATGTTAGAAGGGTCCAAAAGTCATGGATCAAACGAGAGTTAATCTCTTAGCCGTTGATTAGGGACTTAATCTCGGCGATTGACTTGTAAACGAGATAAGTATAAGAGGAGGCTTGAGGGTCACTTGGAGAACACACCAAGTTGACTAAGATTTCGATTTTTTGGGGTAGTGTTTGCTGAGGAAGTCGAATGAGTTATTAGAGTTGTAGCTGAGGGGCAGTGGATACAGAAGAAAAGAGGCAGAGATAGTACCAGGAGAATCAGTGTAGAAGTCGGTAGAGAGGGATGTAGAGTCAACCAGAGGCTCACGCAGAGCCAACAAGGGCTCGCGCAGAGGCAACTAGGAGCTGCGCAGTGCCTTAGAGAGTCAACGTGGGTGATGCAGAGGCTCTAAGGGTTGACGCAGTGCCTCCAGAGACTGACGAAGGGTAGATGCTGGACCAAAAAGGGCTGATGCAGTCCCTAGAGGTTGACATTGGGGTTTTTGTGGGGCAAATTGGAGTTGGGAGCTCTCAGAGTGTTTATCCAGGGTTTCAGCCAGAATATCTGCTTCCGAGTAGAGAGGTACTATTGTCGAGATTATTCTATGTTGGGTGAGCTTGTTTGGCACCCAAATTGTTTTCAGAAACTGCATAATAATAAAACCCTCAGATAGCTGCACTGGTTTTCCCACATTCAGTTTTTCCAGGGATATTGGTCTAAAAACAAGAGTGCCACTCGTGTGCTTGTTTTGTTTCCTTCAGTTGATGATCTATAATGTGTTGAGCATGTACGTGTATTTATTTTCAGTATTTACATGGTAAATAACTTGTTAATTAATCAGAACAAGTAGGTAGAAATAAATCAGAAAAGTAGATGAAGGATTTCTAACAGTTAGACTTAGAAATTCCAACATGGATCACCCTCTGCCATGACCCTGCTCATCACAAAGGGGAGTGATGCACCCATCAACTGGGTTGCTAGATCCCCCAAACATACAGGGAGCTCATAACTCCCTCTCCTTACAAGATGTTGCTATGTAGCACTGCTATATGCTAGAACCCATCTGGCCCTCATCTCTGACCCCTATATGTATCCCCTGAGTGGACCCCAAGTATTAGGAGTATGTCCTGCACATGCGAACCTACCCTGCTCCTGCTAGACCACGTAGAGAAATTGGCTATCCCAACTCTTGACGATACACCTGGACACTCTTCGGAGTCTGGGTACCCTATTGAAGACGAAGTCTACCATCAACTATCCCTCAAGTGTGAGCTCAAGGGTGGAACATATGCTACGTTGGCTATCAACCATGCCATGCATAAGCCTGTATCCAACAACTTGTGCACCTACCAAGGGTCTCAACTGGGGATTTTCCTCTTGGCTCATGACATGCGGTGTCTCATCCAACTGTCTAAGGTGAGCCTCCCATGCCTTGCTGCCTAAATGGAGAGTGTCAAGGGGGAACAACCAAACACTCTGTGACTGTAAACAACACTGGAGGATGATGGGCAGGTATGTCCCAAAGGGTATGATCAAAAGTCTACCGAAATGCTCAAGAGTGATCCTACGGACGACACTCTCTCCGCCTTAGATCTAATACCACTGTATGCCCCGGTTAAGGTTAAGGTACTAGTCACTCCTCGTGGGTACCAGTGTTCCATGGGGACGTGTCCCCTAGGGTCGGGTGCGTGCACCCCACGCACCTGGTACGGGGGGACGTCTGGGGAAACATTTCTCCACGTCCCCCTTTTGGGGAGATGCGGGGAGACGCAGGGGGGACGTTTCCCCAGTATGGGGGACACGACTCCCCAAAAGGGGGATGCCGAGGTGTCCCCCCCTCAAAATGGGCTATGCGCCCCCACTAAATTTGCTTGTAAACAATGATTTATGACAGGGAAAACCTAGTATTTGACCATATTTCCCTACTAATGCTATGCAATTCATGGTAATGTTAAAGTAAAAGTGATGTTCTCCTTTATCTTTCATTTTCATCCTTTTACTTCAATTTTTAACATCACCATGAAATGACTTAGGATGTTTGAGAGTGGTTCTGACCTCATTAGATTTCATATGGAGAAAGTAGTATTTTAGATCTCACTCAAAATCCAGCAGACTTAACAGTTTTTTAGGAATTCAAGATTCGATGGATTGCAATGTTTCCATTGCATTTTGTCATGTACAAAGGTATGGAATTAGTATTTAATCAAGAGTACCAAGCCCTCTGTGTATTTTAGAGTGACTTTTAGACTCATCACTCCATTGTTTTTGAGTTTTAGCTTATATCAGTTTACTATTCCAGACTTTAGATTTCAATATCTATTATAGTCTATTTTTCTTAGTACTAATTAGATTCTAAAATTATGAATGATGAATTTAAATTTTAAATCAATTTAGAATCTAGAATGATGAATTTAATTTTTAAATCAATGTAGATTCTAGAATGGTGAATAATGAATAATGAATATGGATTAGAGTATTTCATTATTTAATTCAAATATGTATGTATTATTGTATTTATGCTTTCATTATAGAATATGAATTTGACATATATATATTAAAAAGGAAAGAAATTATATACCCCAACGTCCCCCCGCCCCCCCTAAATTTCCCTAAAATTTGAGGGTACTCCCACATGTCCCCTTTGTGTGTCTCCCCGCACCCTCGTCTCCCCGTCCCAGAGTCTTGGTGGAACATTGGCGTGTACTCTATGTGATGTAAGGCACTCCTACTGCACAATGCGATCCAACACACTACGGTACACCACCATGCATCTCCATGTCCACCTATAGTCCACTGCTCAATACTAGATCCTCCCACACATCCCTGGATGTGATGGCCTAGAGCTGCCTCTCCACGTGTCGGCTCACCCCTGATCGGTATCATCACCTTCACTATCGCATCACTATACCCGCCAATGAATGGATCTTTACTCCAAATCCCCCCTGAGGGATCCGAGAAGTAAATCTCCTTGTGTCAGCAGTGATGTTGTCACTGTGCTGCTCCTCTGCGTCCTCTGTGCCCTACACAAAAGTGAAGAGTTCCCAACTCCATACATCGCATTGTTCGGTGGCCTGCCAATGCCACCTCCTCTGACAAACTGCTGCCAGAGTATGTTGATCACCTCGTGATCTCGTGTGTTGATTTGGGGTAGCATCAGATGTGCTCTAGCCATGAAAATTGGTGGAGAGGCTAAAGCACATGAGATCTCCAAGGTTTGTTGATCACCTCGTGATCCCATGTGTTGATTTGGGGTAGCATTAGAAGTGCTCTAGCCATGAAAATTGGTGGAGAGGCTAAAGCACATGAGATCTCCAAGGCTCAGAAATGGTTTGCACAGATTGTACCCGGTTTGAGAGATATTAAAATAATTAATATATTTAATGGAGTTCCTAAGTCTAAACTTAGGGAAAATAAAATATTAATGGGTATTAATACAAAACTGGGTTAGAAGGTTCCAAAAGTCATGGATCAAGAGAAATCTAATCTTAGCCGTTGATTAGAGATGTAATCTCGACTGTTGATGGACCAACGAGAAAAGTATAAGAGGAGGCTTGAGGGTCAGTTGGAGAATACACTAGAGTGATTAATCATTCATTTTGCTAGAGCGGGTTTGCTAAGCAAAGTTGAATTAGTGATCAACAACAAGGGGCAGTGAGTACGAGACAAAGAGGCAGAGATAGTGCTGAGAGACCACCGTAGAAGTAGAGAGAGCAAGAGCAACAGCTAGTTCAGGCTACGCAGAGCCCAACAGAGTTAGCGCAGAGGCCAGAGGGACTGCGTCATTGACACAAAGGCTGGTGGACTAACGCAGAGGGTCCCAGAGGCTGCGCAGTGCCTCAGAGGGCTGATGTAGAGGGCCTTGGGGCTGACACAGAGGCCAGAAGGGCCAGTGCTGAGCTTCAGTTGTGCCGGAGAGGGTTTCGTGGGACAAATTTTCTGAATACCTGTTTCCGGATATAGAGGTATTGCCGCCATGTATTTTTCATTGTCAGGTGAGCCGATTAGGCACCCAATTGCACTTAGAAAGATTGCATAATAATATAACCCTTTGAATAGCTGCACTGATTTTCCCGCATTGGGTTTTTCCAGGGACATTTGTCCAAAAATAACGGTGTCACTTGTGTGCTTGTTTTCTTTCAGTGGATGATCTGTAGATGTTGTGACTGTATTGTGTTTATTTCGGTATTTAAATGTTTTAAATAACTGGTTCAGAATTTACAAGTAGAAGAAATAAACCAGCAGAATACAGATTAATTTTCTAACGGATAGACTTAGAAAATTCAACACTGTGTACCAACGTCATACCAAGACAACCAAAGGAGTCTGTCCATAAATTGGTTGGCCACTGGTGCTAACTGAGACTCCCCTAGCGAATGTGCATGGTCAATTACTAGGTGAAATGTATCATCCAGGTTGTAGCTAATCGACATCCTTGGGAAATGATAAGCAGTCCCACCCAGAACCCAATGCTAGTTTGCGCTGCTGGTATCCACTGTGCTTGGAAGCTCCTGCTGAGCTACACCTAGGTCCACCACCATCTCCATAGCCCACTCCATAGGGTACCAACTCAGAATCTCTCGCCATCCAACCCCAAGAGAGGGATTGAATGCACAAACTCCTGCACATAGAACAACACTGACAGGCAGATGCTACACCTTGTGCAACTCCGATTGTCTCATCCCGCTACCCAGGTCAACGCATGAGATCTGACTAGGTAGATTTGTCTCTTTGTCTCCAATGGGAAAATGTGACACAACAATGCTACTAACCTAGTCATCCCCTCTGGTATTCCTAGACAACTCCACCTCTCTCAATCCAATGCATAGGGATGGGTTGATAATGCTGTAGATCTTGTCCGTGTGCCTCTAAAGCGAACTGTGCTGAAATCCCAACGTGTGGTCTCTATGCTGCCCCTCATCAATGGCTAGCCCAAAGGATGGTCGCACATTCTTCTCCGTCATGTGCTCCACATGAGCCTCCAACTGTTCCTCTATAGACAACTCAACATGCAAGACATGCTCACCAGTCAGCTGTAGGTGACTGTTGTCCGACAACTTTGTCATAGATTTGGATGCCCCTGTACCTGTTGGCTTGTCATCAACAGTGGAGATGTCTCTCGGCACCTTCTCAACTTGTGGTGCATTACTATCACTTGAGAACTCAGTCACAACCCGGGATACCTCATCAATGGATACCTCAACAACGAATGACTACCATCAACGGGTGTATGCTCAACTGTCCCCTTGCCAACCATGGCTCCTTGAACTACTCTCTCGTCTTCTTCCTTAATCCTCCTCATCATCCCCGCAAAATTCCACTAAATCTCCATTGGTTTATGCATGCCTCTTAGTTCACAAAACTCCCAATAAGAGAGGGATGCCTGAATGCCATGACCCAATGATTGGTATGCCCTCTAGTTTGCTCCCAACAACTCCACATCAGTTGCAATCATGTCTAGATTCCCAATTACGGAAAGAATCAACTTCTCCCCCACATCAATCATCATTTGTTCCATCCTAATCACCTCATTCAAGGTTACTGCCAATGTATTTGATTCTAATCTTTCTTTGGATCCATGATTTCTTAGCTTTTTATTCTGGTGTTGTCATAGAATGAAGGGTTTCCCACAGGCTGAGCCAAGATTATGGCTCTGATGCCTTTGTAATAATCCTAATGGAAATATACAATGATAAATAAAGCAAACATAACCAAAAACACATAGAAAAATACTCAAGCATCAGAACACCATTTTAAAGCCAAAAACTACGTTGCTGAGCCATTTTATTATAATATGAAGAGGCTACAATGAGGTGTTGGAAAGAGTGCATTTGGGCTTGCTGAAGGCAAGCTAGCTAAGCCCAAATGAATAATAAGAAGGCCCCCTCAAATATGTTGCTGCTCTATCTCCTGGCTTTGCGTTGAACTGCCCAGAAGTACGCTGCTGGGCGTGAAGATATGTTGCTAGGGCCTCCTTCGGTGCTCATAAATGTTGATTTCTGCTAGCATCAGATGTGCTCTTAGCCTCAAAATTTGTAGGGAGGCTAAGACACATGTATTCCACAATACCCATAAATCGTTTTTGGAAATTCCACCCGGAGATAGGTTTATTAAAATAATTAATTATTTTTAATGGGTGGCTATGTCTAAACATAGGAAATTAAAATAATTAAAGGTTATTAATTTAACTGTGGGTGAAATAAAAAAATTAAAGGTTATTAATCTAATTGTGGGTGAAACTTCTAGAAGAAGACGAGGATCAAGCCAAAATGATATGAGGCATTGATTAGGATCTAATTTGGGTCATTGGTTCTCAATGGAAAGATTATAAGAGGAGGCTTGAGGGGCATTTGGAAGACACATCGAGTGGAGATCAGAAGATCGAATTTCTGAAGCACAACAGTTGCCGAGAGTGATCTTTTGCAGTGAGGGACAGGGATAGTTCCTGTTGGAGATTTCTCCTGATCCAGGAATACTCAGCAGAGGAGGCAAATAGAGATCCGAGAGAGGCAGCGTAGAGGCTAAGTTGGCCAGCATAGGCTAATGCAGAGGCAACGCAGAGCCTTGAGGAGGTCTGTATTTTTGTTGGAGGAATCAATTTTTGAAGTCAAAAGCCGGGTTGTGAGACCAGAAGGTGGAAACCGAAGTTCCAGGGAGGCAAATTGATCAACAGAGGGATTGACGCTGTCCCTAGACGCTATGACACTGGGTTGATGCAGTGACTACGCAGACACAGCAAGGGGCAAGCCATTCTGTGGCTGGATCAGTTGGGATTGCCTATGATAGTGTGAGGTACTTCTCACTATTCTTCTGTTAGTGATATTCTTTGTACTGGATAGCCAACAAGGCATCCAAAGATTGTATTCATAAACTACTGCTTAATAATACAAACCCTCAGTTGTTGCACCGATTTTCCCACATTGGGTTTTTCTGGGGACATTTGTCCAAAATTAACTGTGTAGATGTGTGTGATGTTTATTTCTCTCCTGTGCTATATTTATATTCTGCAATTTTTATTTGTGTAGGCTGCAATGTATTTAATTCTATATTTTCCGTAGCACACAAGTAGTAAATTGGTTAATCAAATTAACAATTATAAGAATTAACATCAGTTGCTGTAGTAGGAATTAGATAACCGATTTTTCACAAGAAAATTCTGGGAAATTAACCCCGACTTCTCCACCAATAACCCACAAGAACTGTGATATTCCTAATTAGCCATGGTTAATTGGAATATTCGATTTTGTTCAGTTTTTGCCTTATATAGTTATTTGTAAATAAAAAAAGTGAGGATGGGGGACATAACTCACTTTTCGAATAAAAAAAAGTCACTACCTAGTAGCACAACGTTGTGACTTAAAGGGGAGCCAAGGGGGCCAAAGGGGGGACGCAGAAATGGAGCCCACGCAGACACATGGAGAGACTGCGCAGGAGGGAAGGAACACGTAGCAAGAGGGGAACCACGCAGGAAGAGGTGAGCCTTGGGATTGAGAGAGGCGAAGGCTATAAAAGAGAGAGGAGCCTTCTCATTTTGGATCATTCAGTTATGAGCATTTGAGTTAGTCATTTCAACTTATGAGCATGCTCGCTGTTTAGCTAGTCTGCAGCACTGTTTAGTGCATTGAGTGTCTCCGTTCGGAGATCTGACCCTTAGCCCCGGGGGATTTCGAGTGCCTGCTTGGGCAAGATAGTTCCATCAGTATTTTTGCAGCAGTTTCGTTGGTAGTTGGCAGGAGGATTGAGCACTATAGATGACTGCGCAGTCTTGGGAGGGATGACGTAGTTCTTTCTGGCAGCAGTTTTGTATTGGGGTTTTGCAGGATGATTTATGCTGGGTGATTGAGCAGGGGACCAACCCTTGCCTATTGGAGGATTTTTGGCAGAGTTTCAGGTAGAGTTCTAGAGGGGTTTCTTTAGTGACAACGCAGAGCATTGAGAAACTGCGTAGATCCCCAAGGGGGTGATTTTCGGGGGTTGGCTATTCCAGGAAAGCTTTCTGGGTTTTTCTAGGTTTCTTGAGTAGAGTCCGATTCCAGAGTTTCAACTTTTTCTGAGGAGGGGAACAACCCCAAATCCTCCTCTGATTTCCAGGAGCAGCAACAACACAATAGTTCTCTAGCAGCTTCCACACAGTTCTGAGATAGGCCATTCTATGCTATTCTGAGTGTATTTCTTCACTTGCCTAGTGCAAGTCGAGGTGGCATCTCTCTGTTCACCTCTTCTACTCATCTTATTGCTCAATATAATAAAATGGCTTAGCATTTCTCGCTGCATTTCTTGAGTATCTGTTTATATTTCATATATACACTATTGTTATTATATCTCTGTGATTTTCTCGACTACTATACCACTTGTACGTTTTTTTGGTTGAGACTTTGCTGGGGTTTAAGAAATATTTCGGGTTAGGGATATTACAGTGGTATCAGAGCATAGATCTGGCTCAGCCTGTGGAGCTAGCAATCTATGACGCTAGGGGAAAAACCCTACATCTGTTACAGAGGTAGGAGGTACAGAGACATTGGACGTAGGTTGGAGAATGCCTACGGGGAGGGAGACTGTGTTCCTGTCGTAGAACAGGAGGAGCCTGCGGTAGACGCAGAACAAAAAGAGCTAGTAGTGGATGTAGAGCAGAGGGATCCAATAGCAGACGAGGATCGGAAGAGATTTGTGGATATGCCCCTCAAATCGGTGCAGGATCTGTCGAGGCAGATTGAGGTGATGGGGCAGAGATTCACGACAGTAGAGGCCAGACAGCGTGAGAGCCCACGGGTTTTTCATATTGGTGAGGGATCGGGTGCATTCCATCATTTGCCAGAGCAATGTGATACTGCGCAGCAGGTGGCCTCGCATGCCCCTACACGCTCTACCATGCCATGTTCTTAGGAGCAGACACGGGGGTCGGAGCCCAGCAGGAGGCAGAGCCCGGCCATATGGGCGATTATTTTGCAGAGTACCAGACCTATGGGCAGGAGTTTAGGGATGCCCTTTCATTCAGTGACTTTTCTTAGCTCCAGTGGGATAGTAGGCCCCGCGATTATCACAAAGCAAACCGACATTACCATGATGGTGACACCCACTGTGCAGCGAGTAGATTCCACTTGCCTACGTTTGATGGTTCATCAAATAGTTCGACGAAGTCTTGGGTGGAAAAGCTAGACATTTATTTCTAGCTTAACCATATGTCAGAGGCAGAGGCCATCAAGGTGGCAACATTGCATTTGGATGGCGAGGCCAAGGATTGGTGGTTTCACGGGATGGTTACACTCGGGCACTCTACAGTGATGACATATGCGGAGTTTACCAGGAGATTGATGGAGCGATTTGATTGGAGGGATCCAAAGCAGCATTTTGTTGAGCTGACGAGGCTCAAACAGACAGGGAGCCCAGAGACCTACATTGCAGATTTCTTGAGGGTCTTCGTGATGGTGCCAGGCCTATCCACGACACGGAGGGTCTAAATGTATGTTGAGGGGTTAGCAGAGCCACTTCTGGGTCTAGTCCGATCCACTAGACCAGCGACGCTCTAGGACGCTATCAGCAGGACCCTGGACTTACAGGGTGTCTTACCCAGGACCTGGACACCTTACCCCCAAAGACAACCTTTCAGTCTAAGGGGAAGGATGTGAGGATTCCACGTCCAAAGGGGAATCCAAAACGAGTACAGATTGAGGACGATGTCAAGAGGGAGGTGAAGAAGAAGTGGTTGTGCTTCACATGTCAAGAGCTATGGGCACTAGGACATAGATGTGCTGCGAGTAAAGCACATTTTATTGAGGTCTTCTCCGAGAGCAGTGGAGAAGAGGATGACGAGGATGATGTGGAGGCAGGAGATAGCCATGCCATACAAGGACCTTTGCCACCTCCACCGCCAGCAGCAAGTGATGCATCTTTTGCACCTACCAGAGGGACCCTTGTGGCATTGCAAGGAGTTCCCAAGTATCTGACGCTACGCGTACGAGGGACAATACGTGGCCAGCAAGTATCAGTTTTGGTTGACAGTGGGGCGACCCACAACTTCATCGATGCACAGATGGTTGAGCGGAGAGGTATTCAAACAGAGAGCTTCGATGGGTTTTCAATCTTGGTCCCAGGAGATCAGACCATGGTGTGTGCTCGTTATGTTCCAGAGCTTTCAGTGACAATGGGCACCTACACATTGACTGACCACTTTTTCGTGGTCCATATTCCAGACACCAACATGATACTGGGTGTTCAGTGGCTTATCACTCTAGGGAAGGTCACGACAGATTGGAAGACCCTAGAGATGGAGTGGGATGATGAGAAGACAGGGAGGCATGAGAAGATATGGGGGCAACACACATATTTGCCTCAGACTATGTCGGCTCATCGGATGAAGGCAGTCTTCCAGAAGGGAGACATAGAGTGGGTAGTGGAGCTACGTGCATCAGAGGCAGGGACTACAGGGCAGACGGTACATCCAGAGATATAGTCCATCCTTGATCAGTATGCCATAGTGTTTGGGGAGATTCCACCAGGACAGCCACCGAATCGGGGGTTTGAGCACACCATCGAGCTTCAGCAGGGCATACAGGCAGTGATCACGACCCCCTATAGGCACCACAAGGCCTATCGGGATGAGGTTGAGCGGGCTATTCAGGAGTTGCTAGCTCTTGGGCACATTCGACCGAGCACGAGTCCTTTTTCTTCTTCTGTAGTGTTGGTGAAGAAGAAGGACGGTACATTGAGGATGTGCATTGACTACAGGGCCCTGAACAAGAAGACCCTGAAGAACACCCCATACCCAGGATCGATGAGTTGATGGATGAGTTGAGGGGAGCACGATTCTTCTCAAAGATTGATTTGAGATTTGGGTACCATTAGATTCACGTGAGGGAGCAGGACATTCTCAAGACTGCCTTCAGGTGTCACTATGGGCACTTTGAGTTCTTGGTGATGCCTTTTGGGCTAACCAACGCCCCCGCTACAGTTCAGTCCTGCATGAATCACGTCTTCCGCAGTCACTTGAGGATGTTTGTGTTGGTATTTTTTGATGACATTCTCATTTACAACAGGACTTGGGAGGAGCATCTCCAGCACATTGAGACGATATTGCGTATCTTACAGGAGCAACAGTTCTATGCCAAACTCTCCAAGTGTGAGTTTGGGTTGACGGAGATGTTGTATTTGGGACACATCATACGAGTGGACGGAGTGAGAGTCCACGAGGAGAAGACCAGTGCCATCAGAGAATGGTCGAAGCCGAGAAATGTGACGGAACTTCGAGGATTCATTGGCATTCGTACTTAATACCGGAAGTTCGTCAAAGGTTTCTCGCAACTTGCTGCACCCATGACAGATTTGACGAGGAAGGGGGCATTCAGTTGGTCGGATAAAACACAACGAGCCTTTGACAAGCTCAAGGAGGTTATGCGCAGGTGCCCAGTGCTTGCGTTGCCAGATTTTACGCAACCATTTGTTTTGGAGTGTGATGCGTCGGGTGAGGGGATCAGCGCAGTGTTGATGTAGGAAGGTCACCCTATAGCCTTTGAGAGGCGGAAGCTCCTTCCGCATGAGAGGTTGTATTCTATATACGACAAGGAGATGCTGGCCATCATGCATGCATTGGCTAAGTATCGACAGTATTTGGTGGGTAACAGGTTCAGGGTGAGGATTGATCACAACAGCCTCAAGTTCTTTTTGGAGCAGAAGCAACTACAGGAGAGGCAGCAGAAGTGGATAAGCAAGATCCAGGCATATGACTTTGACATTGAGTATGTCAAGGGTAAGAACAACGTGGTGGCAGATGCCCTTTCGCGTAGACCAGCCACGTTGTCTCTTATGAGCTTGGATACAGACTAGAGGGCTTGACTCTTAGTAGAGTACTCCAAGGACAGGTTCGCATGTGAGGTTTTGGATGGGCAGGTAGCAGATGACAGGTATCCGGTGGTCGATGAGATCATCTATTACAGGGACCGGATCTTCTTGACTGAGGGGTCTCAGCTCAAGAAGAAGATACTCTAGGCATCACATGATTCACCATTGGCAGGACATCAGGGGTTTACCAAAACCTACAGGTCCATTAGGGAGAGGTTCTCATGGAAGGGCCTCAAGGAGGACGTACTCCAGCACATCTGGGAGTGCGATGTTTGCCAGAGGGATAAGGAAGAGATGAGCCATCCTGCGGGATTATTGTAGCCTCTTCCCATTCCGGAGGGGAAATGGGAGAGTATTTCGATGGACTTCATCACAGGGTTGCACATGGTACAGGGTAAGGATTGTATTTTTGTCGTCGTTGATCGACTGACGAAGTACGCACACTTTTTTGCCATATCCTCACACTATACAACAACACAGGTGGCCGAGCTATTCTTCAGAGAGATCTTCAGGCTACATGGTCTTCCTAAGACCATCGTCAGTGATAGGGACAACTGTTTCATGGGCGGGTTTTGGCAGGAGCTTTTTCCGGTTGGTGGGGACAGAGTTGACACCGAGTACCAGTTATCACCCACAGACGGATGGGCAGACAGAGATAGTTAACAAGTGGCTAGAGGCTACTTGCGTAAACTATTGTCAGTGGGCAGCAACGAGCATGGTTGAGGTGGCTGGCATCTAGGGATACTGCTACAATACTTCACATCACATGTCCACGAATATGTCACCATTCTATGCCTTATATGGGTATCATCCTTTATCTTTTGCTGACGTGATGTTTGGTGATAGCAAGGCTCCTAGAGCCAAGATTTGGATCCAAGAGAGTCAGGATATTCTCTGAGCTCTCAAGGATAACATGGCTACAACACAGAACCAACAGAAGCTGTATACCGACAGGGGTAGGGTGGAGAGACAGTTCGAGGTGGGGGACATGGTCTACCTACGATTACAGTCATACCGACAGTCGTCACTAAAGAAGAAGGGGGCTGAGAAGCTCAAGCCCCACTTTTATGGGCCATACAGGGTGATACGCAGGATTGGACAGGTTGCATATGAGTTGGAGCTACCCCAAGGCAGCAAGATTCATAATGTTTTTCATGTATCATGCCTGAAGAAGCCATTGGGGCAGCAGCTGACAGTGACAAATGAGTTACCACCCATGGATGATGAGGGGCATTTGGTGTTGCAGCCGGAGGCTATTATTGATACCAGGGAGAGGCAGCTGTGGAGCAGGACGGTCCGGGAATTCTTGGCGAGGTGGAAGAATTTGCTAGATGGGGATGCCACTTGGGAGAGTGAGAAGATCTTGCAGCATCCATTACTTCAGTTGAGGACAAGCAACATTTTGCGGGGGGAGACTGTAATATTCCTAATTAGCCATGGCTAATTGGAATATTCGATTTTGTTCAGTTTTTGCCTTATATAGTTTTTTGTAAATAAAAAAAGTGAGGACGGGGGACATAACTCACTTTTAGAATAAAAAAAAAATCACTACCTAGTAGCACAACGTTGTGACTTAAAGGGGAGCCAAGGGGGCCAAAGGGGGGACGCAGAAATGGAGCCCACGCAGACACATGGAGAGGCTGCGCAGGAGGGAAGGAACACGTAGCAAGAGGGGAACCACGCAGGAAGAGGTGAGCTTTGGGATTGAGAGAGGCGAAGGCTATAAAAGAGAGAGGAGCCCCCTCATTTTGGATCATTCAGTTATGAGCATTTGAGATAGTCATTTCGACTTATGTGCACGTTGGCTGTTTAGCTAGTCTGCAACACTGTTTAGTGCATTGAGTGTCTCCGTTCGAAGATCTCACCTTTAACCCCGGGGGACTTCGAGTCCCTGCTCGGGCAAGGTAGTTCCATTAGTATTTTTGCTGCAGTTTCGTTGGTAGTTGGCAGGAGGATTGAGCACTATGGATGACTGCGCAGTCTTGAGAGGGATGACGCAGTTCTTTCTAGCATCAGTTTTGGATTGGGGTTTTGCAGGAGGATTTATGCTAGGTGATTGAGCAGGGGACCAGCCCTTGCCTATTGGAGGATTTTTGGCAGAGTTTCAGGTAGAGTTCTAGAGGGGTTTCTTCAGTGGCAGCGCAGAGCATTGAGGAACTGTGCAGATCCCCAAGGGGGTGATTTTCGAGGTTCGGCTATTCCAGGAAAGCTTTCTGGGTTTCTTGAGTAGAGTCCGATTCCAGAGTTTCAACTTTTTCTAAGGAGGGGAATAGCCCCAAATCTTCATTTGATTTCCAGCAGCAGTAGTAGCACGACAGTTCTCTAGCAGCTTCCACGCAGTTCTGAGATAGGCCATGCTTTGCTATTCTTAGTGTATTTCTTCACTTGCCTGGTGCAAGTCGAGGTGCCATCTTTCTGTTCACCTCTTGTATTCATCTTATTGCTCAATATAATAAAATGGCTTAGCATTTCTCGCTGCATTTCTTGAATATCTGTTTATATTTCATATTTACACTATTGTTGTTGCACTACTGTTATTATATCTCTGTGATTTTCTCGGCTACTATACCACTTGTACATTTTTCTGGTTGAGACTTTGCTGGGGTTTAAGAAATATTCCGGGTTAGGGATATTACAAAAACCCACGAAGGAATTGACCAAATATTGACCTCAGAATTTCGGCCCAAATTTCCCCTAGCTGTTCTAGTTGCTGCCTGGATTGGAACCCTTGTTTGACCCCTCAAACCTGCCCAAAAATTTCTGCCAAATTATTTCTGAGGTCATTGCCAAAAACCCAGAAAAACCCAGGAAGAGTTTGTCCTAGTTTTGACGGTCCAAAATTGACCCCAAATGATTAGTCCTCCTCCACAAGCGGAAGATGTAACCTGTAATAAATGCTGCATTTTTTGCTCCACCAAAATGCTGGAAAAACCACTACAACACTTCCCTTGTCTTCACCTCAAGTTTTAGATCCAAACTCCCTTCACTACTCAACTCCCAAGTGTGTCTCCTCCAAGAACTGCGCAGTCCTTGCGCCGCTGCTAGTGTTTCCTGCACACAAATTCACACTTCCACTGCTGGAACAATCTGAAAGGGATGTAACTCCCTCCTTGGGCTGATGCTCAAAGTCCACCAAAGTAAGGGTTGAGATCTCTGCTCGGAGACATTCGTGTGCTAAATAACACTTGCAGATTTGTCTTTCGCTCAAGCGTGCTATGCCAAAGACAAGTTTCTAAATAGATGAATGAATGACCAAAATGAGTGCCTACTGCTCTATTTATAATTCGTGGTTCCTTCTCTCCTTGTGGTCCCCACTCTCTCTCTCTCTCTCCTAGTTCGCACTCCCTTCTCTTTCTCTCTCTTCCAAGAGTGTGAGTTCCCTCCTTGGGTCGAATTTCTCTTTATTGTGGTCCCCACTTTCCATTAGAGCCGCAATATTCTCATTTCCTCCTAAGTCCCGATGCCGGAATTGCATCCTCTCCCCAAACTCATCTTTAATGCTGAGAATCAAAATTAGGGATATTACACTCCCTCTCAAAACCAGAGGATTCTTGAATTCCTTTCAGTTTGGGAAGTCAACACCTTCCTCTTGACTTCCTTTCAGTTTGGGAAGTCAGCACCTTATGGCTTGTTTTTCATCAGAGTATTAGCTACCAAGTCTTCATAGCTACCAAGCTCCCTCTTTCGTTTGCATCTCTTGTATCAAACTTGCTTTCTTTCAAGGTACCATGGAGCCATCTCCACTTTTCATTCTCGGGACAAGATTCAGGTCATCTTTGTCGCTCGGATTGTATAGGCAACACAACAATGCTCAGGGAGGGGGCTGTCACTTTGATCCCCGCCCACTCCGTTCTAGCTGTTTTCTAACAACAGGCTATGGGGGGTAGTCCCTATGGAATGAAGTGAAGGAAAGCAAGCTGAGAATCAACTTACTTGGGGGACACGGATGAGTGGCCTAGCTACTTGGTTGAAATCATGCAAGATTATGATTAAATTAGATTTTTTATTATGAAGCTAGTGCCTTTATGGAGTCACAAATTCTTGTTTTTAATGAATTGGAATCAAATGACCAGATGGATACTCGCTACTCGAATGATTGACTAACCTATGTGAGATGCTTATGCAAGAGATTATGAGTGACTGCTATCTTGGATTAAGATTGGTTAGATTACTTAATTACTTATGTGAGATTAATCTTAAGAGTACTTAACAATGTTATGATGCGATCTTAAACAATATAAGCTTCAAGAGGTACACGTGTAAACTTCAAGTAACCAATTCACCAATTAACACAAGATGTTATGCCAAGCTATGATTAATGAGATTAGACAATTTCAGATGTATCTCAACAATAAATATTCAGAAAATTCAGACTTGATCATGGTTATAACAACATCAAGAAAATGCTAAACCAACAATGCTTATGCTTGCCCAAGATCAAAAAAATATGCCTTCTCAAGATGTATCTTTCGACAAAATTTCAGATCTGAAGTATAAATTGCGGCAATAAATTAACCCACAGATCAACAAATAGTGATGTCAGCGCCAATGCCCAGAGATGCCTAAAAATAGTAAAAATTGCCAAACTTGAGGAAAATCAATTGTAGGAGTTTTTAGGGTTTGACTAAGAAAATTTCAGATTTGATATACTTATTTCAGCAATGAAATAGTGACAGATCCGTAAGCTAAAATTGCCAGAAATAGATAACCAATATTTCTAGAAATGACAAAATACACTAAAACTTGAAATTTTTTAATTTGAGGGCTTTAGGCGAGTTTGATTTAACAATTTTCAGCACTGACAAGTTTATGACAACAGTATATTAATAACAAATCAACAAACTGAAAATACTATAGATAATCCCCACATTGTCTAAAAATAGTAAGTTTGCTGAAAATAATTGAAAATTTACTTTAATTAGGATTTGATTCAGAAATGTTCAGATCTGATTTTTCACAGTTATGCAGAAATTTCCAGCGAGCTAAAATGTCATATTTAGGTCAAATTAGAGATGTCCAAGTGGCAAAAAATTGTGAAAACGAAGATTTTGCAATTCTAAACAATTTTGACAATATAAATTTGATTTTTGGGCCTAGTTATTTGTGTTTTTCTTGCTGTAATAAAATTGCAGAAAAATAAAGGGTTAGAGGTTAAAACTCTAGGCCCACCTTTGAAAATTGTTGAAACTTTGGGATAATATTGCCACTTGTTATATATGAATTTTGAGACCTTAATCTTGCAAAATTGCCAAGTGTTTAGCCTTAAATCTTCAGATCAGGGTTTCAGGGAAAATTTGGGGGAAAAGATGCCAAGAAATGGAGATCAAGGACATGGGAGCGGAATTTGTAGGGATAAAAGGGTCAAGATGATAGATCGGGTCACAAGGAGGCGGGAAATGACCAAAAAGGGCCAACGCTTTGCCCGGTGAGGCTAGTGTTTGGGAAATAAGGGTTATGGGGCTAGGGCTAAGCCCTAAGGCCTAAAGGCCATGAAAAGAGGGTTGCGACTTACGGTAACAGGAGAGGAGGCCGAGGGGAGAAGGGAGAGGGAGAGAAATAGGAGAAGGCTGGATGGAGGGCCGAGGAGGCCTCACGGAGAAGAATGGAGGGTCGAAAAGGGAGTTGCAAGGCTTCTAGGGCTTGCGGCTAGGGGAAGGAAGGGAAGCTGTAGCCCCTAAGGGTGACAGCTAGCCCTATGAGGTCGAAAAACCAAGACGTAGAAGGCAGAAAGAGGGACATTGAGGTCCTGGATGGCAGAATCGGGCTAGAAGCCCTGAAAAGTTTTAAACCCTTTTTCTGAATTTTTTTTATGCTTTAGCTATTTGATTTTCTGAAAATTCTTAAGTGGGAACCCTGCAAAAAATTTCAAGGGACTAGATCTTACCCTCAAGGGCCTAGATCTATCTCTTCTTCCACTTAACTCCTTGATCTAGCGTGCAAAAGAAAAAATAGAAACACCCAAACACCAAATATATACAAAATAGATCTCAAACCCCAACTTAAGTTAGAAAAATAATTTACAAATTTATTTACAAAAATATAGATGGGTTTTGAAAGAGATTTTGAGATTTTTTTTTTTTTAAATATTTTTTTACTTGAAAGAATGTCAAAAATGCTTCAAAAAATTTAATGATTCGCTATAGCCCAAGCGAAGATTAAATCTACCATATGAAAACTAGAGATCCAAGCAATAATGATTCTTGCCCATGTTTTGTGAACTTGGAGGCGAAGGACTGAAGTACCTACAAACACTGTATTTATCTCAAAAAATAATCTGTTAGATCACATGGGGAATCAAACCACCTAAGATTAGCCCAAAACTATCAATAGTATGATTTTATCTCAATCTAATGAAAAAATATATCTTACCAATATTCAACACAACATAGAGATGCCCGTAGTCAGCACATACCACAAATAAATAAGCAAGAACACCTTGAATTGCACCCCAAAGTCTTTTATTATGATAGAAAAAATAGTTCCAGCGGGACAATAGTTTGCACAGTGCTTCAGCGACAATTCTGGTAATAGATCAAGATGATTAGAGACTCAAATGGCTCTCTAATTTATAGATAAATCCTCTAAATGAAGAGATAACAACTAGTTTCTTTAGTCCTTGGAAAAATAATCTTAGCTAGTGATAAATACTCCAAGATATTTTAATCTTGGCCCCTAATTTCTTATTTTTGAGGAATTTTCGAATTTATCATTTAATTCCATTTTAATTAGGTCAAAATTAATTATTTAGAGCTAAATTTTCTAAAAAATTTTACTTTGATTTAACCACCAAGGTCCAAGGGACCAAATTTTCTTGAAATAAAAAATATTCCCTTGGTCGAAGACCTTTAAGAATTGATTCTTTCAAGACCCACGAATATTCCATTTGGAGAATTTATTTTCCTAGAAATTTTAGTTTTGGCTCCAATTAATTAATTTTCTGGCGTAGTATTTTATTTTATTTTTCTAGAAAAATTAATTAATTTACACATGAGATGATTAATTATTTTTCCAACCCTCTTATACATATGATTTTTCTTTTACAAGACTCAAAAAGGGAATACACATTTGTCTTAGATCCTTAAGACACATAATCCATATGTGACTCAATATGTTCTAGTAAACCAAGTGATTTGTAATAAAATAATTTATCCAATTAGCTTAAATTATTCCCAAACCACTTTTACGTTAGGCTTGACTAAAACACTGGGACTCACTCAATAATTCGACAATAAATTTCACCCTAGCTTTGGGGGTTTAAGCTGAAGAGAAAAAGCTCTTCTGATTAGTCGTGTCGAAAAACACAGGTAATCAATGAGGTTAAAAAACCTCCTAGGATGGAATTCGTCATCAAATTATAGGTTTACCTAGGTTGTTATATAGACTCATGGTTTTACTAAGATCATTTACAATATATAACTTGCAGGGTGGGATGACTATGACACACAGAATGCCAATATGCAATCTGATCCTTGATGAAAAAATCAGTACTTCCGCTTCCTTCAAGCCTTTCTACACTTCAAGTTGATGATAACTTCCTCATGAAAGTGATCTCTTTGACCTTCAGGTTATCTTCTTGCACTGCTACCTTTCAATCCCAAGATGGTCATATCTTGACTTCTTAGTTGCCAGGTATCAGATGTTGAGCTTTCCTCAACAGTGTTCATCGATTTCCATCCATACAGTTTAACTGGCCTCAACTGTCATCATAAATTCCTGCAACATCCTTCTAGGTAGCAAAACAATATATTAACCAAATAACCAAACAAATATTAAAGTGGGCTTACCTCATTGTGATGACCTGCTCATCCATCAACATTTGAAACTTCATTCATGCATCAGAGTGCCCAAGGATCGAACTTGATTGTTAAGTTACAACTTTTCTTCCATAGATTATACTTGATGTAAATCACTATTTACATATTCTAGAGAAAGTCCTACTCTTTTATTGATCTTAAAGTAAGTCAAATCCCATTATTTTCAAGCATCATATATTCATATGCATAAGCATATTTTATGACCAAATTTCTTTCCACAAGATTGTATATGAATCTTATCCAGCATGGATTCCTATGCTTTCACCCAATCATCTAGCAATCTGCCTTGTTGTCGCTTAAATTGTACAGGCATGGTGCGACAACGACTTAAGGCGGCTGTTGTCGCTCTGATCCTTTCCCTCTCCATTCTAGCTGTCTCTCAACAACAGGCTATGGGGGGTAGTCTCTATGGAATGTGAAAATGCAAGACTTGTTGGCAACCAACAAGTCCAGGAAACACAATTGAATGTCCTAGCCCCTTGGTTGATTTAGCATGTTTTAAAGACTAGATTAGATTATTATGTGAGACCACTGCGTTATGGAGTCAATTACTTGCTTTATATCAATTATATACCAAATGACCGGATGAACAACTATTGCTTGGAGATGCTTTTCTATCCTATATGATATGCAAGTCCTACAATCTAGGTGAGATGCAAAATCTTAGTTTGCTTTAGTTAGATACCTACTCTAAATGTATCCTTACTCTTAAATGTTTTGAAGCTAGTCTCTAGAGTAGGTTGTGAGAAATAAGCCAAGGGGAAGCAAGTTATGTCTTAGTTAATGATATCTCCCCTTAGGTTCTAACCACTCGATGCCTCAGATGCTGCAGAGACCGATGCTTCCGATGCTGCAGAGACTGTGGCTCTGACGATTGCAAGGTCACCGTGTTAACCACTAAAGAGTTTATAGACTCCTCAAGCTAGATGAGAAAGGTGGACCTATTTCTCTATCGACCAAGCTTAAGCTTGGAATTGAATTTTATTAATGTAAGATACTAATCCTAGTATGCAAGTGCAGGAGATAAATGAGTGCCCTTAAGGTGAGATTACTTAATTACTTAAGTTCTTAGATACAATGATCTTCAATTATGACTATGGAGTACTTAATCAATAAATGAATAACAATCACTACCACAAGAGAAAAGTGCTCAAGTTCTAATGGTGCCAGAAAATGTGACCAGTAATATCAATAGACAATTGCTCAAATGACAAGATCAATGCTACTTCTATACAAAAGAACTTCAAGATTATAATCAATGAATAACCAATATGGCAATTAGATACACGCTTGAATCCTCTTATCAAACCTATGATTAAACTTGATTATGAGATCCACAAGAGATATCCAATTCACCAATGAGCAGTATATCTATTTATTCAACAACGATAATAGCAATTAATCCACAATATCACTTAGAGCAATTTAGCCATTTAAATCAAACACTTTTTAACTTGATTAGAGCACTTATGTGAGATCCTGCAAGAGTGAAAATAGATGCCAACAGTGCAAAAGAGATATAGGTCAGCCAATAGACATAAGATTGCAGCAGTAGAAAAATCACTCAATCACACTCTCAAATGCTTATCCAAGTTTCACAAAGTACAAGGAACAATGACCAAGTGAAATTAGATGAGCTTCAACTCTTTTAACACTACCGCAATTTTTTATATCAGATCTTCAATTAATATTATAGCCTCTATAAAATGATGAATTATGCCAACAAAGGCAAGCCCAATGAAGACATATGACAGTACAATGATGGAATATGGTTACCAAAGAGTTATTATGTCACTATTAGGAACTTAATTACTATTGTAGGCTAAATGTAGATGGTTGTAGCATATAAATCAGATCTGAAAACTACATAAACAATTCACTAAATCCACTTGCACGTAGTCAATATAATCCCAAGATGTGATTTTTAGTGACTTGGGGCTATTTTCCAATGTCTTAGATAATTGATTAGTGGATTTAGGCTTAGATTTAGAGCTTTTTTAGCACTGAATGTACTTCTGTAATAAGATGATTTAGAACTGAAGAACATAACAACAAGAAAAATGTGGGGAGAGCGAGCAAACCCTTAGGCCAAATGGCCGAGCTTGGTGACTAGTTGCTCTCCAATTTACTTGGAACTTGGGCCAATGACCTGCAACGCAATTATCAGCTGAAAATAAATTAATCAACCCTCTTATGTCTGCAATGAGGGAACCAATGGCTAGTTGAGGCTTTGCTTGTCAACTTTGGCCCTTGAAACCCTAGCCCAAAAGGCTATTTACGCTGTAAAACCAATTGTTAGCCCAATACACCGAAATTTCTTGGTGCAAATTACCATAAATCAATGCCAAATAGTTTTAAATGATGTCCCAAGCCTACAACCACAAAATATTCGCTGAAGAATTGATGCAAAACTCCACCACTTCGCTGAAATGACTGCAAAACCCCATAAAAACCCAGACGATGGAAGGGAAAAGCCCAATAGGGCTAGCGGCTGGGGCTACAAGGCCTCTAAGGCCTGCGTCTAGGAGAGAGAAGGCCACCAAGGCCTTTGGCTAGGGCAAAAAGGCCCTAAAAGGGAAGCTGCAAGCCCTCTAAGAGTTGTGACTCAAGGGAAATGCCCCTTAGGGGATGCAACATAGCTCTAGGGCTATCGCTAGGGGGAAGTGCCCTAAAAGGGCTGTGGTAGGGGCTAAGGAGGAGGGCTGAGGCCTCCAGGAGGCTGGATGACTCTCCTCTAGAGGGGGGCTTGAGGCCTTTCTAGGCCAACGATTAGGAGGCTGGAAGGGCTAGACGGCTAGGCCCCAGGCCTTGATTTTTTTTTTTTCAAACCTTGCAAGATACCAAAATGTTGAATAATCATTAGCAAATCATTGGACGTGGGGTTTGGAAGATGAATGGAGGCTAGTCCTGGCCTTCCTAGGCCTAGATCTTCCTCAAAACCTAAGCAAAATCTCTTGACTAGCTTGAAGATCACCTGCACAAATGAATAAAAAAATACCTAAACCCCAAATATATACAAAAAAATAAAACCACAAAAATAGTTAACCGTAATTGCTACAAAACAAAAGTTAGAAATAATTTACAAATATACAATGGTAGCAAATTAAAATTTTTGGAGAAATATTTTTTGAGTAATAGCAATCGGTGAATGTATTTTTTTCAAAAAAATTGAATATTGGCCAAAAATCCTCCTGCAAAATTAAAATACCATATAGAAATCTTAGAGCCCAAACATAGTAGACTCTTCCCCACAGTTTGTGAACTTGGAGCCCAAGGGCCAGTGTCTTCGGAAAGTGATCTACTCGTCCATATTTGACTTTTCTTCATACAACTACCTTTTCCACTTCATGTTTCTGTTGAAATTTCTGAGTCTATCCGTTAGAAATTTTATCTGTATTCTTCTAGTTTATTTCTCCTACTTGTTAATTACAAAAAAGTTATTTAAACATATAAACATCGAAATAAACACAATACAGTCTCAACCATCTACAAATCAACAGATGAAAGAAATAACAAACACACAAGTGACATTGTTATTTTTGGACAACTCGTCCCTGGAAAACCCAATGTGGGAAATCAGATTCAACAATTATGAGGGTTATATTATTATGTAGTCACTGGTTGAGTACAATTGGGTGCCAAACTAGCTCACCCGACAGAGAAAAATAACCAACAATAATACCTCTCTATTCAGAAGCAGATATTCAGAAAATCTAACCCACGAAACCCTCTCCAGCACAACTGAAGCACCCCATGAAACCCTCTCCAGCACAACTGAAGCACTGCGTCAGCCTCAAAACCCTCTGCGTCAGCCCTTTGAGGCACTGCATAGCCTCTACGACCTTCTGCACTGTCTCTGCTGGGCTTTGCGTGGCCTGCTTTGGCTTCTGTGTTTGCCTCTTTGCCTCTGCGCTGGTCTCTCGGCATTATCTCTGTTCGTCTGTCTAGTACTCATTGCCCCTCGCTGCAAATTGATTAGATTCGATTTTACTTAGCAACCCCGTTCTAGTATATCGAATGACTGATCACTATGGTGTATTCTCCAACTGACCCTCAAGTCTCCTCTTAGACTTTTCTTGTTGGTCCTTCAATGACTGAGATTACATCTCTAATCAACGGCTAAGGTTAGATTTGGCTTGATCCATGTCACTTAGAACCTTCTAATCCAGTTTTATATTAATTCCCATTAATATTTTATTTTTCCTAAGTTTAGACTTAAGAACTCCATTAAAAATATTAATTATTTTAATATCTCCTTAACTGGGTAGAATCTGCCCAAACCATTTCCGGGCCTTGAAGATCTTATGTGCTTTAGCCTCTCCACCAATTTTCATGACTAGAGCACATTCGATGCTACCCCAAATCAACACTCCCTCTTAGCGAGGACTATGCTCTAGTAATACTCCACACTGAGCATCACCTTGACTATACGGCACCAGTACTTTTGCTGATGCTAGGCCTCCCTGCCCAACATCCTCTGCACTACTGCATCTGTACGACAACTCCCTCTACATCCGTGTTGCTGCTGGTCCTTTCTTCCAACACTGCATCTGCACTGCAACCCCCTCTCATCATGTTGCATCGTGCTATTGCTAACTGCTACTGCACTGCAACTTAGTTACTAAGAAGTAAATAACTGATCCACCCAACTATTGACATCCCTGTCAGGCTAGAAACACTCTCGATGTTGAAGCTCTCTCTGCCGCTATCAAGTGCTCCCTCTACTGCCTCTGTGTCGCTGCAACAACTCCCTGCCTCTCGCACCACTACAAACCTCTTTGTGCCATCCTATACTATTGCAACGTCCTCTGTGCCTCTCGCACTGCTTCAACTTGCTAGCTCTGCGCTGCCCGGGACAACTGTAATGTAGCACTCTCTGCTACTTCATCTGCATGTGTTTCTACCGACATCGCCAGTCCTGCTGCTTCTCACTTCGGGGCTCCCATAGCAAGGATCTGATCCAAGAGTTTGGGTGCCTCAAGGATCCTGCTTCTCATTCCCTGTAGTCTTCTTGGCTACAGCTCGATGTCTCCCCACCTCTTCTTTAGAGGTACATGAGCACTCATGGCACATTCGTCATCCTTCTCTACCTCCTTTTCCACCTTCATTGGCACTGCCTTGGAGTCAGACGCCTCTCCCTCGTTCTTCTTCTTCAGACACTGGTTCGCATAATGACCTAGTTCCCCACAATGGAAGCACTTGACCTTGGAGAGGTCCTTTTTCTTCCTCTTCTCCCGCTTCCCCACAGATGCCAGAGCTGCATCCTCTTCCTCTTCCTTCTTGATCTGGACTCCTTTGCTGCTAGTTCCCGTCTTGGACAACTGTCTGATCTCTTCTTGGCGAAGAGCTGCCCATAATTCTTCCCAATCTGGAAGATTCACCCTGCCCAGAATGCTCTGGATGAATGTCTCCTAATCCTCAGAGACAACGTTTAGAGTGGTCCTCACCATCCAATCCTGATCCGACGTGGCCCCTATGGAAGTCAGTTGGTCTCGGATTTCCTTCAATCTCCAGAGGAAGTGATCTATCTGCTCCCCCTTCTGCATTTGGTATGACCACAACTGATTCTCAAGTAACATCTTCCTCTGCACGGGAGTATGCTGGTACAATGTCTTCAAGGCGTCCCACATTTCCTTTGCGATCTCCTTCTCGGAAATATGTTGGATGACATGATCCTTGACCCCATCAAGGATGATACATTTCTCCTTGGCCATTGCCTCCTCGTACTTCTCATTATTAGCCGGGTCAACTGGGATAACCACTGTTCTCAAGGCGAAGGCCTTGATGCAACGTATATCTAGAATGGACAGGATCCTGGCCGTCCAGACCACAAAGTTGGATGCTTCGTCCAACTTGTCTTGATCCCTCAGTCCTTTCATGGCCATCTCTTTGATCCTCTTGTCGACTCCTCCGAGTCTCTACTTCCCGCTGGAAGTTTTCTCTTCAACTCCCTCTGAGTCGCTACTTCCTGTTTGGAAGTTCTCTGCTAGACTCCCTCTGAGTCTTGATTTCCCTCCTAGAAATCACCCTGCCAATCGTCGAGTTGCCCCTCTCCGATCTCCTATGCACCTGCAATGTTGATTCAAATTCCTTGGCTAGAAATCCGCCTTAGTAGCGACTCCCTCTACCTTGGTTTTGCCCTATTAGATATTGTTTTGCCCAAAGCACCCCACCAGCTTCACTCCCCGCAAATTGCACACAGCTACCTATGCCCCAACAACTGAAGGACTGAGCCTCTAGGCTCTGCGCAATCCTGGCATTGGCTAAATGCTCCCTCAACGAACTACATAAACCCTCCTGGTCTCTGCGTTCTTCTGTGTGAGCCTTTTTCTGCCCTCCTCAGCCTCTGCGCTGGCCTCCCTTTGGTCCAGACTAACGACGCAGTCCCTCTGTGTCAAGCCTTCTTCTGTTGCTTTTTGCAAGGACCAACTTCTGTTACTCGGGACAGCTGTTTCTGCTGCAAATGCTCTGCTTTAG
Source organism: Pinus taeda (assembly GCA_000404065.3). NCBI lineage: Eukaryota > Viridiplantae > Streptophyta > Pinopsida > Pinales > Pinaceae > Pinus > Pinus taeda. The sequence goes on from APFE030220501.1 coordinate 55,829, forward strand.
TTGATACCTTCAGCTCTCTTGTGATCTGCAACCACGCTCTGATACCATTTTGAAATCTCTAAGTCTATCCGTTAGAATTTTTATTTGTATTCTTCTAGTTTATTTCTCCTACTTGTTAATTACAAACAAGTTATTTAGACATATAAACATCGAAATAAACACAATACAGTCTTAACCATCTACAGATCAACCGCTGAAAGAAATTGAAAACACACAAGTGACACCATTATTTTTGGACAACTTGTCCTCGAAAAACCCAATGCGGGAAAACTGGTGTAGCAATTCTGAGGGTTATATTATTATGCAGTCTATCCTTGAGTACCACTAAGTGCCAAACTGGCTCACTCGGCAGAGAAAATAACCGTCAGTAATACTCTCTATTTGGAAGCAGATATTCAGAAAATCTGCCCCACGAAACCCTCTCCAACACATTTGAAGCATTGTGTCAACCTTTTGGGCCTCTGCGTCAACCCTCTGAGGCACTGCGCAACCTCTACGGACTTCTGTGTCACTCCTGCTGCCCTCTGCATGGATGACGCAGGACTTTCTGGCTTTGCGCTCGTCTCTCGGCACTATCTTTGCCCCTCTGTCTACTACTCACTGGCCCTCGCTGCAAACTAATCACTGATTCGACTTTACGTAGCAACCCCGCTCTAGTAAATTGAATGAATGATCACTCTGGTGTATTCTCCGACTGACCCTCAAGCGTCCTCTTATACTTTTCCTGTTGGTCTTTCAACAACCGAGATTACATCTCTAATCAACGGCTAAGATTAGATTTGGCTTGATCCATGTCATTTAGAACCTTCTAACTCAGTTTTATATTAATTCCCATTAATATTTTATTTTTCCTAAGTTAAGACTTAGGAACTCCATTAAACATATTAATTATTTTAATATCTCCTTAACTGGGTAGAATCTGCCCAAACCATTTCCGGGTCTTGGAGATCTCATGCGCTTTAGCTTCTCCACCAATTTTCATCACTAGAGCACATCTGATGCTTCCCAAATCAACAGTTTCCTTCATAATCTTACATCCCACCACATGAGTACTAGTTGTAGGTGACATCCACAACTCTCTTTCGGTAGTCCTGTACCAACCCATGCAGATATTGTTCAAAAATAAAAAATGAACATCAAATCAAAATTACTTTTTGTGATGGTCCTTGATCATGACATTTGCTTGTTGCAACAATAACATCCTGCATACATATTGACACATCTTCAAGATATTCAATCTCAAGGGTATCCTTCCTTTCCAGACTTCATCAGAGTCTTCATACCTTTTCCATGGAGATGTCATGGTCAATTCTTCTAGTCATCGGATGTTGGTTTTCTTTTCTACGTGACCATAGTTGCATCCTTCACAATATCTTCTTTCTTTCTTCACATGCTGTTCCCTAGGAACATGCATCCACAATTCCTTCATCTTTGTCAACCACCTCATATTCCATATGAGGACAAATTACGTTGATTTCATCTTTTCAATATGTGAATCTTGCCTCTATGCATATTTTCCAAGGAAGAGATTCTTCTTCTTTGATCTTGCTCATGATGTAAATCATTTACCCTTGCAACTATATGACACGACTCAATCAAATACATGCATACATACCTCTTTTCCTTCTTTGATCATCTAGACCTCCTTCGGTAGCTTCCCTTCCATGATTGAAGGTACTTCAATCGTCTTGACCAGCTGCCCTCCTCTGTCATCATACCATCATCCTGTTAATCAATGAATTCCATACAAGGTGGATTTCTCAGCGAGACTTGCTTTTTCGAGAGAGGTGAACCTTCTAATGAAGATTCCAACAAAGGATCTTGATTATCCTCTTCCTGCAAATGCTCCTTCCTAATGATCATGATGTATGATGGGCTCTATGCTAGATGACTTGATTCTACCTATAAGTCCTACTTATGTTTTCAATGAGGTTACCAAGAGCTACTTCCTTCTAATGATGATTTCCATAGACTTCTACTTCAACTATTTTTCAGGCTTCTTATGATGATGTCATGTGCTCTTGCTTCAATATGCACTTATGATGCCATTTTGTAAAATGATGCATCCTATCATGCTTCTAATGTTTCCTACCATGATAACTATACTTTACAAAAACTGAAAAGAACTTGATGGAGAAGATTATCTCAATCATAGTAGAGATCTTTTACTTTCTCCTCTGATTTCATCATTTCAACTTCCACTTCTTCAATGATATGGGCTTTTTCCCTTCCTCTTTCTTTGTTGTCATTTTTCTACTTTGGACAATCTCTCTTGTAGTTCCCATATTCATGACAACCATAGAATTGGATTTTTGACATATTCTTCTTCTTTTTTTGAGGACAAAACTTTGCAAACTTTCCTTTTCTCTTAGCCATCACAACAAATGCTTCTACTTGCTCGTTTGATCCTACATCACTTTTTGCCTTAAGCCTGGTTTCTACAATTTTACATAATGACCAAAGTTCATTGAATGGGGTGGCCTCCTTCTTTCCATAGATGATTGATGTGAAGTTGCCCCATTCCTCGTGTAGTGCATTGAGCATTATGGTGGTCATTTCTTTATCTCACATTATTTCTCCCAATTCTTGTAGTTGGTCTCTTATTTCTGACATAACGTATGAGGCTATTCCATCTTCCTTAGATATCTTCATCTTGCAGAGTTGTTGTCTTAATGATATTACTTCTCCAACAGTACTTACGGAGAACAATTCTTCTAGCTTATCATATATTTTTTTTCATGTCTCCAACTTTAGTACATAAGGTATGAGAGGATCTTTGACGGATTCTATAAGGATCCTTTGAGCCCTAACTTCCCCTCTCATGTACTTTGCAAGAGCTTGAGCTTCTTCTTTTGGAGGTTTAGTGATTGATCCCTTAACATGATCAAGGCTTTCATTTTCAATGAGGATCAAATCAGTCCTCTTCTTCCATGCAAGAAAGTTTGATGACCCAACCAATTTGTTGCTTTCCTTGCAGAGTGAAGTCATTTTGAGAGATATTTACTTGTGAAGATATTCCCTGATGACATAAAGATATTTACTTGTGAAGATATTCCCTGATGACAATATCTTCAACTTGATGCCTTCTTGATTTTGGTGATGATGTTGATAATAGAAGATGTCTTCCTTCAAAAGTGATCTTTGAAAGAGAGGGTGATCACCTTGGTTCCCTGATGATGATGACAATGTCTTCTCCTTGCTTTTCTTTGATGTAGAGGCTTCAAGATGCTCCAATTTGTAGTTCTTTTTATTTAAGTAGAGGTAGGGTATTTTGAGGTCTCCTTTGAAGTGATGATTGTGCGAGGTTCACAAGTATGCTTCAAGTGTAGAATACTTCTTTGAACGAACTAGGGTTTTGATGTCTTCTTTAGTAACTTACTTCAAGATGATGATGTAATGCTTGCTCCTGTAATGCCTTTGAGATGTGAGGTCCTTCTTGATGATCTTCTAGTGCTTTGGTCCTTGAGTGTCCTTCTTTAAGCTGCTTTTCGTTGACTTGTCACCTTAGCTTTGATACCATGTTGAGAAATCTAGGGGCAACAACACAGGATGATCTTTCTTGCTTTGATAACTGTTTGGGATGTATTTTTACTACACTTAATTAGCTTCTTCTTTGACTCGTTATTATTAGTGTTTTTCTTCATCAAACAACTACCAAACCTTAAAGGAACAAGCTCAAGCTCTTGCAAAGTAAATGAGAGGGGAAGTTAGGGCTAGGGCCAAAACCTCTCCAACTCTCAGAGGAAAACCCACGAGAGTTCTTCTTATAGAATCTTCAATTGACGAATTCCAAGACCTACTCCCTTGACCAAACCCCCCCTCCAAGACCAAGTCAAAGCTTCTTTTTAATGAACTTCTTTTCCTTCAAGTCAACACTGGCCAAACTTGTTTCACTGCTTTAGATTTCGGCCCTAGCTTAGAATTTTCACCTTGATGTTGCAGACCTGCAATTTTGACTTCTATTGCAAAAACCCTAAGTGACACGTGTGTCTTGAAAATGGACAAATTTGCCTCTTTTCAACTTCGGTTGAGTTGACTTCCTTTCTTTGACAATTCAACTTGCTAGAGAGACCTTTCTTGGCCTAGATTTCGGTCCTTGATGATGACTACAACTTGCTATATAGAAGGAGGCCCTAATTCACTTCGCATGTGTGAGAAGAATACCCAAGAAAACAGTGCCAAAACTTGATTTTTCTTTCCTTTTTGTCCTTCTCTTCCTTGCACTTCTGCTCTTCCTTGATCGAATTTGTGTGTGTATCCTTGAATGAAGTCGAGTCCTCCTTTATATAGGCTTCATGTCTGTCTTTGTAGGCTGACTTGTAACTATGGCCAAATTCCACCTTGGGACAACTCTTTTGATGGAGATGATGATTGCATTAGATTCCTCTTTTCAAGAGGACCAAGATTGATATAAATATCATCTCATTTGGACCAGTAGAAATATGATTTTGAATTTATGTCCACTCATGTACAATTTGTTCAGGTCGGCCACAACATCATGTAGGCTCATGAAGCCCTCTTCACGCTCATTGACTTGTATAAATACAAGTGTCCTCTCACCTCATTTGGCATCTTCATCACTCACACATTCTCTCTCCTTCTCTCATTGGATCATACAACATTGGGCATTATCTCTCTCCCACGTGTGGCACAAGGAGGACAAAATTTCAGAGCTAAATCACAGGGCCGAAAATCACAGAAATTCTGCAGTGGACCAACGTTGACTGTGACCTTCCAGGCATTGTTTGACTTCGATTTTTTGGGTTATTTCTATTTCAGCAGGCCACATCTTTTGGCATAGAAATCGAGGCATTCTATGCACTTTGACCGCAAACCAAAATTGAAGGTTGACTGCAGATCTCAGACAATAGTTTGACCAAGTTTGACTATTGACTTTATCACTGTTTTGGGCTGACTTTGACCTCTTGACTGGGACGAGTTTGACTGGGGAGGATCGAGCTATTTGAGGGCATTCTATTGCTTCTTTGACCAACGTTGACCTTTTGGTTAGGGTTGAAGTTTGACTGCAGAAATTTATAGGGCTGTTTTGATTTTGAATTGGGCAAGTCAATTTGACTTTTGTACTCTCTCTGTTGAACATTTGATATAATAATAAGAAGGTTCGGTCAAAGGGTTTTCCCCACATTGGGGTTTTACCCTGGCATCCGCCAAATCTGGTGTCCTCTTGTCACTGATCCTTCCTGCTATTGAAAACTATGGGCCCCCATAGCAAGGTATTGATCCATGAGGTGGAGTCCTCAAGGATCCTGCCCATCTGTAGCACTCTGGGGCTACAAAACCAAGTCACTCCACCTCACTCCTAGAGGTATATCAACAAACATACCGAAGTCTTCCTCCAGCCTGGAGGACAACCTATCGATCTTTGCTGACGCTGCCTGCTGGTCTTGCTTTTCCTCCTTGTCCTTCTTCCTAAGAGGACACTGGGTACTATAGTGACCAAACTCACCACATTTGAAGCACTTGAACTGTTGAAGAATGTAGGGCGTGCATAATTAAGTTGATTCTTCATTACATG